>OZ010796.1:339332827-339442827 GCA_963932465.1 Maratus speciosus | reverse complement strand
TTATTTTATTCATAATTTCACAGTTTCTGTTGGTGATCAGTAATGTTTATTTAATGGTTATATATATATATATATATATATTATTTTGGTTCTATTGGTTGTTCGAGTACAGGAGAAAAAAAAACAGCTTTTAGATTTTTTCTTACAGAAAACAACCGATTTGCTTATATCATTGAATTCTGTACTCTTGAAAACGTAATTCAATATGTAAGTTTTTCAATTTTTTTGGAATCCATATTCTTCTTTTTTCGGAATCCATATTATTCTCTTTTTTATTCTTCCTTAATTCTTGTAATTAAGTATAAGGTACTTTATTTTATACATACAGTTCTATATTATAGGTTTGTGACATCCATTTTTATTGTCAATCATTCACAATAATGCGGTTTTTGATGATGGTCGGTAATGTTTAATTAATGGTTATATATATAGGGGAGACTAGGGAGGGTTGACCGACTTTTTACAAAAATATTTTTAATTTTTTAAATACTGATTGTAGAATAAAGTTTTATGTATCATTTTATTCGTTATACGGTCAGTTATCAAGATAAAATTGCTACATAAGTGTAATATGTAAGAAATTTGAAAAATGATCGATTTTAACCATGAGCAAATAATGGGTTAAGGCTCCCCACATATGGGAGGGTTGACCCACTATATGGGAGGCTTGACCCACTTTGTTTTATATTGAAATATTTGTGAAGAAAAATAAAGTCTGTTTAAAAAAAAGGCAATAAAACGTTATGCTACATGCTTTAATTATTATAAAAAAGATTTTTGAAAATATGGTGCCTCAACAAACCCGTTTTGACGCAATTGCAAATCAGAGGAGAAAAATTTTGTTTTAAGTAGAATTTCGTCTGAGCCGGTATAATTGTACAGCAGGGAAAATGAAATTTTAACATTTAAGACAGTATTCCTTTAGAGACAGGTTCCGTTTTCATGGATTATTATGCCCGGAATTTATAGCCACTGTCCCGCTCTTTTTTGTCTCCTTTTCCTACTTTTTGTGACACTCGACTTGACAACTCTAATTGTCACATAGTTTGACTTCATCTCACTGTATTCATGCTGGTGAAATTTGTCTACATACATTCCAAAAGTTTTTCGATGTTTCAATTCTATGTTCTTTTACCGTCGTATGTGTAATTAACTGATCATTATCTTCTTTAATCCTTTCAGTGGCAAAGCACTTTCAGTACTAAAATGTTGAAATAAATGACTGGCACCGCAATTTACGAAGATATTTATTTCGAAATGAGAAAAAGGGTATATTTCACATACATATTAAATGGAAAAAAATTTAGCAAATTTCTGGTGTCAACGTGGTGTTTGAAAATTAAAATTAAGTGGTTTCAGAAGCATGCCACTGCCCCTGAAAATGTCAAGACTGCTGGTTTCATATTTTCTAGTCTTTTACACTGTTTCTATTTACCTATTTTAGTAATATTTAAATGGAAAAAGTTCCTTTAACTTTCCCATTTATATCTCATTAAATTTTTTCTTACAGTGGATACTGTAGCGATTTTTCTCAGCTTTCTTTAATCTAAACATTTTCTTTTCCATACCCTAGTTTACCGTGGCTTTGCAGAATAAATTTTTATATATTTTTTATATATAACCATTAATCTTTCATTATGCATAGTGTATAATAAAAAGATTTCATCTGGTCAACCCTCCCTCGCATTAACTGTGTCAAGCCTCCCCACATAGCCTTTTTCTAAAGAATAGCACATTGTTATGTTAAGCCTAAGTTACTGTACAATCTTTATGCCTGGAATGAAAGCTCGATATTTCTAAATTACTTAAAACCTACTTACTTAAATTTCTATGATATATTTTATCTCAAAAAAGCTTACAAAATATTTCTAAAAAACACAACTTTTAGGTTAAAATCCCTCACAAGTGATTATTTCCACACCTATTTTGATTATCTGTATGAAACAAAGACTGTTACACTAGATTAATATTAACACAATTATTCACAATTATTTCACAATTTTTCGCCCAGTTAGAAATTTACATCTAACAAAGACTGTTGTTTGAGCATTCCGGTGGCTTTTGTTGACACCTAATGATAAAACTCTGAAATTCTTTTAAATATGAAAACTGATGGGTGGGTCAAGCCTCCCGTATGGTCAACCGTCCCTAGTCTCCCCTATTAAATCTGACATCAGAAAACCATTAATAGTCTAAGAAACAATAGATGTTATAGTTTTTTGTGTGGTTGATTAATTCAGATCATAATATTTCCATTACGTGTCTGACTCTAATAATACAAAGCCTAGAAACATACATTTGCCTAATCTCTTGGTTGATCACATGTGTGCGTCAGAGCAGGTGCAACTATGTACTCAGCTTTTACTTTTACTTGACTGCGCGTTCTTTCTTAGATAAAATGCAACTTACAAGGCGGATTAAGATACCTGTAGAGTAAAGGAAAAATTTCGACAAAAATTTTCTTTCGAAAGTCATATTTCCTTATTAAAATTCAGATAAGACAGTATTGATGTTGAAATATTTATAGTATATATTTTTTAATTAAGGTGGTGTTTTGTGTGTGTGTGTTCGTGTGCGTGTGTGTGTGTGTGTGTGCGTTCGTGTACGTGTGTGCGTGTATGTGTGTGTGAGTGGCTGCGCGCGTGAAAAGTGTGTAATAAAGCTCTCAAACCGTAAAATACAAAAAAAAAAAAAAAAAAAAGCATTTTGCTAGTGCTGATATAAATCTAATCTTGCTATTTTTTGAGGCATTCACGAAATATTTTTTCTGAAAAGATATAAAACCTGCAGGCCTTGTTTAGTTTCAATGAATCGAACAATATTTTCTTCGGAAAATGCCGTAAAACTTGCCGTGTTTTCGGTATATGCAATGGTGGAATGGGGTCTTCGGGTTATAATTGGCTAGTACACGTCAATTAGGGTAGTAATTATTAGATAGTACACGTCAAGATTTGACGGTAAGCTACTTAACAATTTCATTAGAAAAAGACACGAATTTTTAATTAGCTGCTTTAAATTAATTAATATGGTTACTTGATGAATTGTTTGTATATTTCTGTATTGCTTATAGGCGATTTCTACACATATAAGTCAATAGATGGTTCTGTCAGTTAAACTATTCAGTTAATGGAGTGGAAAAATTTTAAGCTTGTAATTTAAAAGATATTATGCTTGGTTTGAGTTTATCTAAAAATATTAATTGAATAAATAGGGAATTTATTTTTACTTACCACAGACTCAATATTTTGAAAAAAAAACGATATTTACTATTTTTTTTTATTTAATTTTTTGCGACCTTTACAATTTTTCAATAATTTTATTTTTATCAGTCTGACTCTTAAACCCTGAACTGAAAATTTGCTGTTTGCAGCTAACGATTTGTAATATATAATTTTTAAGTACTTTGTTTTACGTTTCCAGACATAATTTAATTATTAAACCAGGGATATCAGGGTAAATTCTTTTATAGTTCTTATATGAATATTTCCCCTCCTTTTCTTTTCTATTTTTACGGGAAGCAATCACATACATTTCTTATATATGTGTGATATATAATTTATTTAGCGTTTTCTATTACTAATAATACTACATTGAAAAGCAATCAAATTTGCATTAAACCTGAAGGTTAAAATTATGCGTTAAAAGCTCACGAGTTGTGAGTAAAATTTTAACACTTCAAATAAAATTATGTATATATTTTAGAAATATTTTGATAACTAAGAAAAAAAGAGACACCCTTTAAGAAAAGTACACACAAAACAAAACAAAAAAAAAAAAAAAAAAAAAAAACAAAAAAAAAAAAAAAGAAGAAGAAGCTAAAAATATCTATTTCTTGGGAAGATGTTTTAAATATACGAATGCATTCCACGTCCATTGGTTTAACATTAGCGAGGGGAATTGGAGAGTTGACTGACTAACATTCTTAATGCTGATTATGAAAAGTAGTGACTTACACCACTATAAATTTAAACGCCTCAAAACTTGTTATTATATAAGTGTAGCATCAATCATCAAAGAGTATGGTAAATCGGTAACAAAAATTGTAATATGATATATTGGTATCGTTCGTTTAGAGTTATTTTCAATTCGAACATGTGCTAATGCTATACGTGCGAACACTGTATTTGAATTTTCTGAGGTAATCTTTAAACCGTAAAAAGTGTTAAATTTATTCTTTAAAACCTTTCTAATAACTTCCAAAATTATTGTTATTAGTTCTCATTACATATTTGGTTTCTCTCATTAGCATCATGAGAAACTTTTAATAATGCGATCTGTTTCAATGCAAAACTAAAATATATTACATGGTGTTTCATAAAAGATGGGCAAAACTTTAAGAGGTGATATTGAACATTCAAACAAACAACTTTCATCAAAGACTGCATGGTCGGAACTAAAACGCAAAGGTGTAGAGGACGCCGAAGGTGATGTTATTATACGAGACGAAAACAAACAAAGAATGATTAAGTGACAAAAGCAAGTTTAATGACATGTGATTAACAATAAGGAATTAATCATTGAGGCTCTGAGCCATTTCCATTTGCAGTTCCATAGATAAAATGCATATCAGCCTTTTCCCTATTAGTGAAGGACAACATCTTCCGATACGTTCCTACCGCGATTGACAATTGCACACTCGGATCAGCGGCTTTTATATATTAATCGAGGCAAAATTTTGCATGCGTATCCATCTTCTTCCCTAAATTACATGTGCATGCTATTAGTGTCGTTCTTCTCCCGATAATTAGAAACAGGAATGGAGCGTTAACGTTTGCATGCATCAAGTTTCCAAATGCGCCAGCCCCTTTGCTTTTTATTTCTGACCATGCATTCTTTGATGAAAGTTGTTTGTTTGGATGTGTACTATTACCTCTTAAAGTTTTGCCCATATTTTATGAATCACCCTTTATATGTATATATATTTTTTTTTTCAAAGACATATATATATATATATATATATATATATTTTTTTTTTAAAGACCATACATACAACTAGAAAGTATTTTTTGAGGGAATAAGTCTTTTGTCAATACCCTTTCTGGGAAGAAATTTTACAAAAAAGCAAAGTATTTTAAATTCTTTTATGAGATTTGTTTCCTATAAAAACACTTTTACTTTTATGATTGTGTTTTACATCAATTTATTATTGTTATTATTATTTCATTCTGACAGAGACGGAGCTCATTTATTGCATAGGGCCTGTGCTCTGGAGTATAAGTTATGGGGCACATTTTCTTTCTTTTCTTTTGAGTAAACAGCAAAATATTTTACGATAGGATTTTCATATACACACATTTGTCTGAAGAAGAAGGATATAAACCCTATTAATTGAATTAGCATTTCCTCATTTTCTTTGCGGTAAAACTAACTTTCTCAACTTAAGTTCTGTTAATGATGTAATCCATTTGGTAAATCTGACCTTATAAAACAAAGGACCGAATGATGATCGTATTACCAATCTGTTTCACAAATGGTTTTGTTTTGTCTAAAGCACCTATATTTGACATACGCTATATAGCCAAAAATCCCCGAACACTTTCGATTTTAGACGTTTTGTCGAATATCAGAGCAATACTTGACGGATTCTTTTAGAACTTCGAGAATATGTTTGACCTCATATTTTTCAAAGAAGATTTGATCATGACGACAATTAGGGAATCAACAACAAATTGAGGAAGAAAAGTACTTGGGATCACCAAATAAAATAAAATGCACGCCATTCTGTGTCTTTGTAGCACATGACTATGTGTATATTGTACAACATTTGTGTATGAATAGCTCGTTATTCATAGAGATATAGCAATTTCTTTAAAAAGTTCACGAAATTGTTTCATATTTTTTGTTTATAGCATCCAGGGATTTAAAAAAAAATTAATGCTAGTTTCAGAGAATTTGGCAAAGTACAGTAGAAACAACATAGCACAATTAGAATATAACTATATTAAATATTTAATGAAATATGAACAGTTGGATGAAATATTTTTTAACTGCGCATGCGCGAACTATACTAAAGATATTTTTTCGTGATTTGGATGTCATGGAGCAACTAACATAAAAAAAAACCAGCCGAATACCTTGAAAATTCATAAAGATATCGGCGATATACTGAGCTGAATTTCATTTGCCTTCGAAAAGTAGCCGGACGATAAGGGATTTTCTAAAAATTGTCATTTTGAATTAATTGACTTACAACAAAGAAGTTAATATATTTAATGAAATTCAATGAGTAGCTTTGGAATGGATGCTTCGATTTTCAATAATTCTTTTTTTTATTATCGACTTGTTCTGGTGGTGGTTATCCAAGAAGATCTAAAGCATTAATAAAAAAAATGACAATGTGTGGAAAATCCCTTTTTAAACGGGTATAACTAAGTTCACTCTATCGCCGATATTTTTCTGAATTTTCACAATATTCGACTGGTGTTTTTATGATTTGCCCTATAGGGTCTACTACCAAATCACGAAAAACAACAACAACAACAACAACAACAACAAAGTAATCTTAGTATCTTTCGCACATGCGAAGTTAAAAATTATTTCATATAAATGCTTATACTTCATAAAATATTAAATATATTTATTATCTAATTGTTCTAATTGTACGAATCGCTCATACATGCTGTATAGCAAGGTTGTTGAAAATAATGATTTTTTAAAAAAATATATAAAAAATCTGATTTATTTGATTTAAATCGATTTTTTTTTCAGCTAAATCAGATTTTTTTATTAATATTATTTGTGTAAAGTGCATGTGTTTATTTATTTTCTCTCTATAGATTTACACATTTCTATTAATTTCATTACAATTCCTAGATAAGAATTCAAGATATTTTAAATAAAAATAAAAAATATTTGCAAACAAATTCAGATAAATCACTTAAACCCTTGAGGGTTAGTGGGATATTATATGTCCCTCTTAATTTTAATTCCCAAATGCCACATTAGCACCAGAATTTTGTAATGAAAATGTTCTTTTTATTAAGTACGTGTTGAAAAGCTTTTGCTTATTTGAAAATGGATTTGTTTGTAAATCCTGGTGTCAGTCAATCATTTCGACGTTTTATCAACAGACGTACTTTGCCCCTGAAAGGGTTATAACTTAAAATTATATTATTCTAAACTGTTAAATTTAAACTGTTATACGTATGTGTGTTGTGTATATAAATTTCTAATTAATTTAAAAATTATTAAATTTTTCATTGATGTATTACTCCAATAATATATAATCACATATATAGGGTAAATCCAGGTTAGATGCCCCACCGGGGTTAGTTGCCCTATTTACTGTATTTCAGCTATTGAACATGGGCGAAGCTAGTAAATTATATATAAAGTGCAGTAGACGAAGTCACAGCGATTTATATTTTCTAATAAAAGTTATATTCATCAAAGAAAGGTAAGTTTGGCTTTTGTTGATGAGACAGATGCCACTCTTATGACACACTCTTATGAGATAGAGACAAGTAGAATTCAATATAATGCACTTACTAAAGATTTTTCATCAAATATTTAGCGAATATTGTTGAAACATATATCAAGTAATGTGTTAGTATAGGTTGCAGCAGTGGCGTATCTAGATTTATCATTTCGGAGGGGGCTGAGATACAGTAAAAGTTTCTAAAAAGGAATCGCAAGAAATGGGAAAACGCCTCTTTAAACAGGTCTTATTTTATTAGCAGGTAACGCATCTGTTATACAATCAAATCTGCTAAGATGAAATTGCATGGGACAGGGGGAAATGTTGTTTTAAACAGGTTTTTGCCTTCACAGGTGTAATTACATCGTGATATAGCATTTTTAAAAACAGAATACTGAAAATTATCTACTAAAAGGTGTTTAATAAATAGTAAATAAAACTAAAATAAAAAGCCAATTTAAATTACATGAGCATTCTCAATCTACCCCGCCTCCCTCAACACATTCTCGAATTACTTTTGGAGCTCACATACGCACGGCATTTGTGAAATAACACACTTTCTTAGAATAAAACCTGCCTAAAACGGAATATTTTTTCGCGGTTCATTTTGAATATTATCTTAGCAAGTTTCATTACATTTTTCTAAACTTTCGTAATTAAACTTGATATTTTCTACAAATTACGAAGGGGGCTGAAGCCCCATCAGCCCACCCCCTAGATACGCCACTGGGTTGCAGCCATATTTGTTCCTACTTCCAGAGCACGGCCAAACTCGATTCCCATTATAAGGAAGGGACGAATCGAGTTTGACCGTGTCCAAAGTTACTGGTTGGGTACTCCCGGAACTCGGATTAAAAGGATACTTGTCGACCTTGCATCTGGGATATATGTCTCATTTGTAATTCGGGATAAGACATCCCATTTATAATTATCAAAGAACTTTGATGCGGGAGAATATATATTTTTTTTAATCTACAGGATTGTGGATAAGAAAAAATCTGTTTGTTTTTCTTTTGGTTGATCATGTCACTTCCAGGGGACAATTCTACAACAAGTCAGGGAGCGGTGTTTGTACTGGTAAATTTTCTATTTAAGCAATTAATTTGTTTTATTTCAGAAAGTTTGTTCAAAAGGTTGCGATTCCCTGACTTTTTAAAGTGAAAAATATTTAACCCTTTGCACTCGAGAAGTGACTCTCACTCACCACTAGTGTTCCCAAGTGTCACGCGTAAATCAGGGTTCCAAATGCTCTGGACACCACTAATTTCTTAAAGTTTATTTCGCCATCTTTAGCCACAGATAATTCTGTCATTAGATAAGGAGAAGAAAATTACTTTTAAATACTGCTGTCCAGAGGATTTGTAGCCTCAATTTACGCCGGACACCAGGCCTGTGCCTACGTACGGGCATCGCATTTTCTAGGCTTACATTTTTGTTTATCCGGTATATTTTAACCCTTAAATGCCTGATTTTTCAAAAATCATTTTAATAATGTTTTTCGGCTTTCATTTTTAGGTGCGTTCGTAATTATATAAATACGTAGCACCTATAGTCGTCGTTCAGTCCGTCTGTCTGTCCGTCCGTCTGTCCGTCCGTCTGTCCGTCCGTCTGTCCGTCCGTCTGTCTGTCCGTCCGCATATAACAGAGCAAAAACTACCCGACCGAATGATCTGAAATTTTTAATATATAATTATTGCAAAATTTTGTCGAGCCATTTCCAATTTTATGAAAATCGGATGTATAGTTTAATTACAGGGACAGTCAAAAGGTTTTCTTTACATTACGGCCAATGGGAAAAATTATTGCAAGTGAATTTTAATGATGTTACAGACTTCCGAATGGTCTGAAATTTTTAATATATAATTGCTGCAAAATTTTGTCGAGCCATTTCCAATTTTATGAAAATCGGATGTATAGTTTAATTACAGGGACACCCAAAAGTTTTCCGTTACATTACGGCCAATGGGAAAAAATTATTGCAAATGCATTTTAATGATTTTACAGCCTTCCGAATGGTCTGAAATTTTAAATATATAATTGCTGCAAAATTTTGTCGAGCCATTTCAAATTTTAGGAAAATCGAATTTATAGTTTAATTACAGGGACAGTCAAAAGTTTTCCGTTACATTACGGGGAATGGGGAAAAAATTATTGTGAGTGCATTTTAATGATGTTACAGACTATGCACTTATGAAGCGCAAAAAAATATACATTCAGTACAATATGGGGTGCAAAAAATAATTATAAAACTAGTTATAGTACGAACGCACCTCATTTGCCACGTTTGACGAGCAATTTCCAACTTGTTTAAATAAATCATGGGAAAAATACTCAAAAAAATCATATTTTGCTTTAAGTTTGGTTTACGGCCAAAACACAGTTTGTTACTAATCGGCAATACTGGTCTTTAATTGAAAAAATAATTTTCTCTGATAAAATTCTGTAATATTAAACACACAAGAATTTTCAGAAGTATCATAAGAAATAAATTTTACTTGCTCACGCAGAACAAAATAGAGTGTTTCGCAAGCTTCCAAACAAAACAAAAAGTACATGTAGCAACATTTGAAAAAATAAATATATCTTTATTCTTAAACAGCACAAATGTTGCCATCTACATGTTGAAAATCTATTTAATAATATTTTCAGAATGTATTTTATTGGCAACATTAGGCATTATAGCTTAAATATTATTCTAATAATATTTTAGAAGCCTAAATTGTGTGTGTTGCTGAAAGGCAACACCCGGCATTTAAGGGTTAATCTAGTTGACAATTTTGCACATAAATGGCATAATCATGGTCATCAATTTATATCTAGATATATCAATTTTATTTTTGATCTGTAATTATTTTTTTAATATATTTCTTTTAAAAATAGCATGAAAATCTGGTTTTCGCAATAAAAAAATAGGCATTTTTTGAAAGTTTTTTTCAAAAATATTGAACCGGTAAGTGGCTAACTACAGATGTTTCTGCAATTTTGTTTTATTTGGAGCTCTAGTACTATCGTTAGACACATTTGAATAGAACAAATTTAATTGTAATAGTCTTGTACAAAAAGTTTAGTACAAAAACAGTAATCATGTGGGTTAATCGACCCTTTTATAAATATTTCGATGGGACGGTCTCGCAGACAGCTCATACTAGTTATGTGACAATTTCTGTCACAGCAGTTAAAGGTTAAACAAGTTTCGCCTTCGTTAGAATTATCCGATTGGCTTACAATTTTGTATGCCGGCTTATTTGGGAAAGACAGTGTATTGCTTGTTTGGAATGGCTAGATGAGACCTAGACAATGCAAAATATCCGATACAATATTTCCGGGGAAAAAAAAGGAAAAGTACAAAAGTGTAAGTAAAAAATAGAAACTTTCTATTCAAGATTTTTTAAAACAAATAAAAAAAAAAATCCTAAATTTGATGCACATGATCGGATATTAAGTGAAATGCAAATCTAGTTTTTCAATTATAAATGTGGTTTCTATAATTTTACGAATGGGGCATCTAACCCGATCAAATGGCGTGTCTAACCCTGAGGTCCGGGAAAAATGGCCAAAATCATTGATTAAGTGTTTTGATAAAAATCTTATTCTATCTGGTGTTTGCATTGCAGTAACATTTTTCATTGTGTTCTACATAAAATGTGGAGTAGATAGGTTACATGTACACTGCAAAAATCATTGCTATAAAAAAGAAGAATTGGGGGGGGGGGGGTTGCTTAAGGAGCAACCAGACTTACCCTATGCAGAAAAGAATGCTAAATGTATATATGTATGTGCATTTCAACTAATTCAGATGGACTAATGTTATCTTTATCACACGATTATACGCCTGCAAGATTTTTTGTGTTTATACACTCTTTTATTTAATTCAACCTAGTATGTAAAAATGGAATTTTTCAATCCAATTTTAACCCATTTCCTGATATGCTAGGATTATAAAATTATGCACAAAGGTGTGTTTCCGATGGAAATACAACATTTTAATATTTTTACAATTTAATTATAAATTAATACATTAATTTTAAGTCATTTTTAAATTGGGTGATACCACTGGTGATAAATCGCCAAAATAGGCCAAAGCGAAGTGAAACTGCAACAATAAAACATTTTAAAGACTAAAGTAGAAAATAAATAAGAAAAAATACTCTTTTACCAATTAATATTTAAATATTAATTTACGATTATACGCTGAGAAATTAATTTAGAAATCCTAAAAAAATAGTTTAAATAATATTTCACTTTTTCTTTAATGTTCCCTTTCTTAAAAAAAAAAAAAAAAAAAAAAAATAGGCAGAGCAAAAATTATATATTAAAAAAAAAAAAAATTCATTTGCTTGCATTTCCTACCAAGCATAAAGAAAGCAGTAACTTTATCATAATTGAATTTGGTGACCATGCCAAATTAATGTATTGTAACAAAAAGTTTTGAGAGAAAACATGAAATGCAGTAAAAAAAAAAATAGGCGGAATTTTCAAGATAGCCATTCAATGCTTATAAAAGACTTAAAAAATGACTTTAATATTTATTTCACTCTTACCACAATCTCCATCATTTCTGCACTACATGATTTGCATATTATTTTCACTCCTTTTCCAGAAACAGTATTTTTTCTGTAAAATAAAGCCATATTGGATCGTTCTTTCTGCC
Organism: Maratus speciosus; assembly: GCA_963932465.1. NCBI lineage: Eukaryota > Metazoa > Arthropoda > Arachnida > Araneae > Salticidae > Maratus > Maratus speciosus. The sequence goes on along the minus strand of OZ010796.1, from coordinate 339,430,759 downwards.
AGCCATTTTTTCTTTTTCAAATGTACAATTCAAATGTACAATTTACAATTCCAAAAGTTCTCTGTACTGCATCTGGTATTAGTAAATTGTATTCTTGTACTAACTTATGAATCGCACTGTAATATACTAATGATTACCTAAACAGTTACCAGATGCAAGGTAATCACGTAACATGTGAAGCTATCAACTCTCAGTGTTATCTAGCCCTCAGCCATTGACAATAAATTTTATTTAACGTTATTAAAAGGTAAGCTTTAATCTGATTTAAAATATGTCTTTTATTTTAACATGAATAATGAATTTGATTCTTATCCAGCCTGTAAATATATATTTTAAAAATTCATTTAAATAAAAGTTAAAAAAAAAATAACTTAATTTAATCATGATTTAAATCCCAATTAAAATCAAACAATCCTGCTGTATAGTGATCGCAACATTAACGAATCTATTCTATTTTTTGGGAGTTTCCAATACAGCGAGTTGCTGGATCCAGTTATACCCCCCCCCCCCCCCCTGTGTACAAAGCGCTCATACATGCGATGATGCGATATAGTGATCACGACATTGATTTCATGTATTTTCGTTTTTATAATTTCGCAATGATGGTTAAAATTTTTTGTAATATTGATGTAATGTGTATTAAAATATTGCTTCTTACTGTTCATGTTAACTTTTTTAATGTTTCCTATTAAATCTGTAAAACAAAATATTTGTATTTTAATCACAAATACAATATCAAAAGAAAAAATCATCTGTTTGTTTATGGTTTAATTTTAAAAAGTCTGTATTTAAATTCTTAAATTATTTCTCGTAAGTAATTAAATTAATTATTATAGTTATTTAAATTAATTCTTATAATTATTTTTTATATATATTATTATAATTATTTTTTATATTTTTTATACATTGCTACTCTTATATAAAAGCATTCAATTCTTCAGTGACGTTATTATCTCTAAATTCATTAATTTTACTGTCTGTAATGATTTAAAAATTTAGAATGGCAAAAGTCTTCTATTTGTTTATTGAGCATTATAGTTGGCGATTAGTTTAGCAATAGTTTTTTTCCTTATATGGAAAGTCGACGGGATAATAGAGAAGTTAGAAGTACCATAAAGCAGATAACGTAAAGAGACCAAAGGCCTCGAAAATCTTGAAATTTGACAAAAATAAAGGCTTTAAAATATAACTGTTTATACAGGGTGATTCAGCTCGTCGGTGACAAACTTTAAGGATCGATAGAGCACACCTAGACGAACATTTTTGAATAGGGAATGTAGGGTCCCTGACGCGATGGTAAGGCGCTAGGCGCTTTCGAAAATTTGGGTGCCGAAATTCGAAACGTCATAAAAACTAGGGAAATGGTTAGATTTTCTTGCTTGTTGCGTCGAAATGATTCTGTTTGTTTAGACTTTCTTCAGTACCAATTTGATAAGCGTATCTCTTAAAACATGGATAGGGGGCGCTGCAGACTTTGGAGAGCTAGACAACAACTTTAAGCCCGTTATTTTGATAATTTAACACATGCTCGCCAAAGTTTATACTCTAACTTAAAGTTTGAACCCAAAAGTAGAGCCCTGCAAAAAGCGTAAGAGCCGGAATAAAATGTCAAAGTACAGGGTGGTCGAAACTCGAAGGCTCCTAGGAGATAAACAAACAGATTTCTTGACTTATGGCATGCATTTTCATGATTCTGTTTGCTGGGGCTCTCTGAAACTCAGTTGAACGGTACAAAAAGAAACATCGATAGGGGGCGCTTTGGGCAAAAAACATAATTCGTTGACATTTCGGACGCTAACTGGAAACGGGGCGCTACGATCAGTTAGTAATAATGAAAACACATTTTCTACCTCTGCTCAACACTTCTGAATAAATTTAGACCAAAAACATCAATGATACTGGAAATTTATTTACAAAAAATAACACTACAGAAGATGCTCGAAATTTCGACCTTGGGCCATGATGCAGGCTTCGCACCTCCGTCGCATTGAGGAGTGTGTGTTTCCAACAATGCCAGGAGTATCTCTGATCTGCCCTGCAGCTGCCACAATGCGCGCCACAAGTTCTTCAGCACTGCTGACAGGTGTATGGTATACCTCGGCCTTCAGGTAACCCCAAAGGAAGAAATCCAAGCAGGTGAGGTCTGGTGATCGGGCAGGCCAGTGAACTGGACCCCCACGCCCGATCCACCGCTGGCCATACCTTGCGTTTAGATGGAGACGCACGTCGTTCGTGTAATGGGCCGGAGCTCCATCGTGCTGGAACCACATCTGGCGACGCGAACCTTCGGGTACGTGCGCCTCATCCAGAAGCTGCGGCAGCACTTGATCCAGGAAAATCAGGTAATTTCCACCTGTCATCCGTTCAGGTAACAAATAAGGGCCAATGAGGCAATCCCCCAGAATGCCGGCCCACACATTTACTGAGAAACGCTCCTGGGCTGCTCGGCTTCTGGTTTCATGTGGATTTTCATCACACCACACATGACTGTTGTGGGCGTTCCACATTCCCTCCCGGCTGAAGGTGCACTCGTCCGTAAACAAAATGCTGTTTACAAAACGGGGATCCCTGGATCTCATCGCCAAGTACCATCTTGAGAATTCCACTCGAGGGCCAAAATCCTGCTCTCTGAGCAACTGCACCCGCTGGATGTGGTAGGGGTGCAGATTCCGGGAACGTAAGATGCGCCACGCAGTTGCTTGCGAAATGCCAACATGTCTGGCGATATCTCTCGTGCTAAGACCTGGGTTGTCCTCAACCAGGTTAAGCACAGCCTCTTCGTTGTCGGGGGTGCTCACTGATCGCTCCCGTTCAGGCCTGCCTCCGTCGAAAGATCCCGTTGTGGACAACCTCTGGTGTACTCGAGCGAAGAAGGCATGGCAGGGGATTTGCCTGTTGGGGTAACGCTCGGCGTACAACCGCTGAGCGGCTCGTCCATTACAACCAGCAGCGCCATACGCCAAATGCATGTCAGCCAATTCAGAGTTTGTGTACCGTTCCATCCTACTACCGATCTGCAGACAAGTAACCCGAAGCTTAAGTAGGTACCGCACGTTCAAAAGACGTGTCTGCGCATACAACTACGTCATCTCGCGTTGTCGTCTACGCATTACGTATCTTTTGCATATCGATATGGTACGATATCTTTTGCATAAATCAGCAAAAAGCACCTTATGTAAATTTTATTGCGCGCATTGTGCATGATTGAAACCAGCTATGTTTGTTAAAAAAAACAAACAAACTGCAGTTTTAATAGCTTCTTATGATAAGTAAATTACTCTCTTGTTTTGTTTCTAACTGATCGTAGCGCCCCGTTTCCAGTTAGCGTCCGAAATGTCAACGAATTATGTTTTTTGCCCAAAGCGCCCCCTATCGATGTTTCTTTTTGTACCGTTCAACTGAGTTTCAGAGAGCCCCAGCAAACAGAATCATGAAAATGCATGCCATAAGTCAAGAAATCTGTTTGTTTATCTCCTAGGAGCCTTCGAGTTTCGACCACCCTGTACTTTGACATTTTATTCCGGCTCTTACGCTTTTTGCAGGGCTCTACTTTTGGGTTCAAACTTTAAGTTAGAGTATAAACTTTGGCGAGCATGTGTTAAATTATCAAAATAACGGGCTTAAAGTTGTTGTCTAGCTCTCCAAAGTCTGCAGCGCCCCCTATCCATGTTTTAAGAGATACGCTTATCAAATTGGTACTGAAGAAAGTCTAAACAAACAGAATCATTTCGACGCAACAAGCAAGAAAATCTAACCATTTCCCTAGTTTTTATGACGTTTCGAATTTCGGCACCCAAATTTTCGAAAGCGCCTAGCGCCTTACCATCGCGTCAGGGACCCTACATTCCCTATTCAAAAATGTTCGTCTAGGTGTGCTCTATCGATCCTTAAAGTTTGTCACCGACGAGCTGAATCACCCTGTATACTTTTAACCCTGCAGTGCTCACGCGGCGTCCCACAGACACCAGGGATGTTTCTTTTTTACCCGGCTGCCAAGAAGGGTTATGTGTTTCACGTGTATCTAGGTATGTGGATTTCTTTATACCCTCGAAACATCCCAACGGCTGGATGGATTTTAATGAATGAGGTCTATATCGATTTGTCTTAAGGGGGTCCGGGACACAAAAATCTTCAAATTTTGCAAAAACATTTTATTTCATAAAAAATTTCTCTGTTTTTTCCTGCTTACAATGACATTTAAATCATGTTTCTATCTGAATTAGAACAAAAAATATTATTTTTTTCGTTTTGGTTTGTTTTCAAAATCTCGCTTTCAAGCAATGGCTGTCATGCAAACGACTTCTTGTAAAAATGCGTTTTTCTGTATGATAGGTTTTTTTCACCATTTCTCGTATTTAATCCTTATAACTTGAGAACCGTTAAAGATACAGGGTTCAAATTTTGAGCATATCTTTTTCAAATGTTTTACTTTAATTTTGATTCAGCATATTTGAAAAAAAAATTACTTTTGAAAAAATTATTTTTTTAAAAAAAGTTACACCACTTTTTTTTTAATTTTTTCGTTAAATTTTTTAAATTTTTTTTTTATAAATTAATATTTTTAAAAATTCTGAATCAAAATTAAAACTTATATATTTCTGTTTATTTAAACGAAAAAAAATTGAATTCTATAAATACTATTTCGAGTTATAACGATTTTAAATTACCCCGCTTTTTTAATAAATTTTAAATAATTTTTTTTTTAATTATGAGAAGTTTTATCATGTGATTTTGTTTACAAATGATAAGGTTAACATCACAAAAAAATTCAGAATTTTAATTCAATAAATATAAATTATTTTAAAATGTCCCGGACCCCCTTAACCGTCCAATGGTTATAGGCTAGGTTTTATTTTTATAAACTCAAAATGGCGGCCGTAAAATACAAAATGGTGGTAGAGACGAAAAAAGTTTTTTACGCACCTTATTGAGTGGCATATCATTGGATAGGTCTTTCAAAATGAAGACGATGTTTCATTGACTATTTTACAGTCAGAAGCTATTAATACAGTCAGAAGCGTTTAAATATTACACAACCTGGAAGTTGTGTAGGTAGGATCTCTAGCTTTACTGCAACTCTAACCATCATAGACATCTATAGGCCTCATCAAAACAGTGTTTATAGATAGGAACTAACAATTAAACACAACTTAAAAGTCATCAATACAAGTAAATAAAAAAAATAGGAAAGTAATATAAAAAAATAGTTTCACATTGATGATAAATAATTAATTAGTTCGCTTTTTACGCAGTGGGGTTTTTTGATTTTTTAAATTTAATTATATAATAATATATTCAAATATATATGTTTTACTTCAATAATCCCTTTGCATTTATTAATTTGAATTGAATGACCTAAATATATATTAATACAGCAAAAATATACCTGGCATCTATCAGACGCCCGCGACCTTTAACGTAACAATATGCCACGCGCGCACTGCAGGTTAAGCATCTTAAGCTTAACACCAAAAATTGAGAATCCTCTCAATGTAAACCATAGCACTTTTCATAAGCATTTATCAACTATATTCTGATCGAAATCTTTAAACACATTTATCTCAATTTCCTTTTATTTATATTTATTTTTCTTCACGACAGAACATTTCCGATAAAATACTAATATTTATAAATCTTTATTTATTTATTTATTTGGCCACTCTTAAATTAACGCTTAGTCAAGTGACTTTGACTTTTTTCCCTTTCACCTTGAACGTTATTTATTACGTGTACAAACAAAGGGTTTTATATGAAATACCTTGAAAATCCTTTTAATAAAATCCAATTATGTATATTAATATGAATAATTCAAATATTCATGATTTTTTTAAGAACTTTTTCGCACATCTTGTATTTTTTTTTCGTAGAATATTAATGATAATAAACATATTCAATCCTTCTTTTTTCTTTTATTTTTTACTGTTATACTCAGGGGTGTAGTGAAGGGTATACGAAGGTATACACCGTATACCTTTTGGATTTTTTAAATAAGCTCCGTATACCCACTGTTTCTCAAATAAATCTATAGCGTATACTTTCTAGAGTATACTCTATGTCCATAGCGTATACTCTCTGGTTTGTTTAAGACTACAACACTGATTATACTATTGACAATATATATACATATATTTAATTAAACATTTTAAAAAAATTAAAATAGGAGTAGCATTTTAAAATTTCTAATAAAAATTTGACTTTAATCGATTTTTCTGAAAATATAATTTAAATTTCGATTTTTTTTACGTTAAATGAAATATATTAGCATTCATTGCATTCTAAAAATTAATTTTTAATTTTTATAATTAAAAGAATCATATACCAAATACCTGCTTAGTAAAAAAAAAAGAAAGAAAAAGTGTTTCTGGTAAATGTTTACATTCTCAAACACTTTTCCGACTTCACAGTCGTATTTCTCATTTATAAAAATAATTACATCCTTTCCAAATGTCACGCTCCTGATAAGCTGAAACACAAAAATGAAGCACCATAAGACGCATAACAAAACTAATCTCAGCAAACTATAATATTATACAACTTCAACTTTATTATATTTTAAGCTCAAAATCTTTTTTTATTTTGGACCATTAGCATTTCACAAAATATCATTACATTTTTTCATTTAAAATAATTCTAGGAAATAACGTTTTCCAGACAGTATATATATAAACACTTAATGAATTTATTGCATTTATCCAAAAATTTTGCTGATATAAAATTGTAAAATCTAAACTTTTGAGATTTAAAAATTATTTTTGAAGAAAAATTGTTATGACAGAACTATTAACGTTTATTATTATAGAAACTATTATTTGTAGTAAATGTTGATTGCATTTGTAAAGCTTTAACAATAACTTAATAGTTATAATTTATCATAAATATAAAAATTATATCTGTATTATACAACAAAACATATTAATATTAATGAAGATGCCTTGCAAAATATCCATAATGAATATAGGAATTAAATCAGTATATAACCGTGATAATTATATAATAAGCATTAGATATTATTTTTATCGCATTAAAATTTTTTATAAAAAGAAATATTTGAAAGTCTTACAAAATGATGTAATGAAATTGAAACTAATACATTACCAGCTTTTAAAATAATTTTATCGTTACGTTAATTCCTTACTTTGCGATGACAGCCGAAGTTTACATACTACTTGATGGAAGCACATTTAAAAGTACAACAAAGAAGCGAATATTTTCTCAATAACATAAATAAGTTTTGTAGTGCTACACATGTAAGATTCTTTTGTCAAAGGTTTCTTCTTTGCTTGCATTATCCAATTAAAATAAGCACATTTTACATTTCATTTGCTTTCATTACACTCATACATAATTTTTAATGACGAGTTTCTATTATTCCTCTGATTGTTTAGGTTTATATTTGTTGGTTTTCTTCACAACGCCGCAATCAATAAATCCGTGCACAGTATCAATCAATGTATCTTGGGCGTTATGTGGATCAACTTTGAGAACTTCTTTCATTCGTTTGTTTGAAAATGTATATGTTTGTCTAATTCGAGGTAATATCAGCTTGGTTGAACTGTCGATGAAACTATAAAGATACAAACAGAAATAAGGTGCAGGCCATGTAGGGATGAAATAGCCTTGTGGGGCAAATTCATTTCTCAAAATATGAGCCATATCTTGCAACCACAAATGAGCGGATGTGATAATGTGTCGGCAATTTGCAGCTTCTGGTTCCGTCATGGCACGTAAATGAGCTGAGGCTACATCCCGCACATCACATATTGCAATGTACATCTGAGGTATCAGTGGCATTGATCCCTCCATCAATCGCTTAAGGAGTTCTAAACTTGTACAGACAACACCGCTAATAGATGGACCCATGACCAAACTCGGATTGATAGTTACAAGCTCTATCTTTTGTTCTGGGGGCAAACTACGAACGAAGTCCCATGCTGCTCTCTCTGCCAAAGTTTTACTTTTTGCATAGGCATCTATGTCTGGAGAAGATACATCACTCCAGTCATTTTCATCATAGACTCGACCTTCTTCATTCGAAGATTCACCATGGACAGCGCTGATAGAACTTGTCAGTACGATACGCTTGATAGTTCCAGCATTAGCACAGGCTTTCAAAACGCGTTTAGTGCCTTCAATGGCAGGAATCATTATATCTTCATCCCTTTTTGGAGGGGCATTCGGAAAAGGTGATGCCACGTGAATGCAATAACGACATCCTTTAGCAGCTTCATCCCAACCATTATCTTTTGTTAAATCTGCCTCCACAAGTTCTATAGGAAATTTTGCATCTGGGCAAAGGCTTTTTAGAGGCTTTAATTTTGCCTCGTTTTTCAGGCTTCTAACGGTTCCTCTTACACGATAGCCTTCACGCTGGAGAAGTTGTATGATGTGCAGAGCTATAAAGCCCGTCGCCCCTGTGACCAATATAAGACCATCTTTCTTTTCGGACATTCTTACTCGACTATCAGAGCGGCTTCTCTGGACTGCGAATTCTAGCTGTCGAATGTAGGTAGACGGGTCAACGCGAGGAATGATAAAGCAGTGCCGTGGCCTCGCTTTTCCGCAGATCGCCTGCCTCACTTCGCTTTCCCTACCTTCGAGGTCACGCAGATGCTAATACTGAAAAACAAGATTCATTCATAACGTAAAGATAAGGAAAACCAAGACAAATTCAGAGTCGATCGAAAGTGAAAACTGTTTTAGTTTTCTTCACGGATTATTACAGAAAAATAAACCCTATAGCTAATATATTCACTGACCAATGTTGCTTAAAAGAAAAAAAAATCCTTGACTTATTGAATTTTAAATATGCTGTTTTGATGACAATACCAATATTGATTACTGAAATCATTTCGAGTAAACGTTCATGCATGTTTTTTTTTTTTTTTTTTTTTTTTTTTTTTTTTTTTTTTAAAGAGTAGTATTTTAGGATAGAAAATGAATAAATATTTTGTTGCATCTAGCTTAAATTTATTAGAATCTAAAAAGGCCTTGGACTTCGACCAATAGCTACTTTTAAGCCGTTCGCTCCTTAGATAGAATATATCTATATGGAGCATGTGGTGGCGACCCTATGACACTGTGGGCGTGCCCGAGGCCGCATGCACGGCAATTTCTATAGCACGCGAAAAATTAAAGTTCATAATCATTATATAGACAAAATTTCTTTTCTTTTTGTTAAAATAAATAAAATTTTGTTTAACATGTACAGGTTATTACAAATAAAGTAATTATTTTTGCATGAACTAATATCTTTCCCTTTCTGTTATTCTATACAGTATTTCCTACATTTATTATTTTGCCGTTCTGTATGAATTTGAAAACGTTATTTCTTGATATTATGAAATGAATATCGTAATACAATCACAGCAATAAAATGATAAGTGGGTCCAACTTTTCTAAGTATTTTACTACATATTACAAAATATGAATCAGGTATAAACAATTCTCCGCCGAGCGTAAACCTGCAAAATCTGACTAATAAATTATTAATACTTTTTTTAAGCAAATTGGATTATTATAAGTTATATATTGCACTAATGACAAGTAAAAATTATTAAAATAAAAAATCGTAATTTTACTTTCTTTATTGCAGTACATATCATTTAAATAAATCTAAATTCTGAATCTAAATTCTGAATCTAATTTTAATTAAATTAATGACTAATTCCAATGCACAGAATTGACGCAGCATGTCCCTAAAGGGACTTTGCGCCATAAAACCCCCATACAACCAACCAATGCACAGAAAAATCTCATTTTTATTTCTGTTCTTAGTTTAGTTATTTATTTTTTACACTGACTGATTCTAATAACCAGTGTTTTGCATAAACAACCTACGCTGCAATATATTTTATGTAAATGCTTGGCACTTTACAATGCTGATCGATATTGTTTGTGAATGTTTGGCAGGTCTACGTAAAAAAGTGCGCCCTCTCTGCACTAGTGGATACACTAGGAGCGAAGGAGTTGATACAAAATTTTAGTTTTAAGTGATTATGGTGACATTTTCAATTGCTAATAAATTTGGCAATGCATTTATATCATTGCACGTTTTTGTTGCAGCACAAGTTGCAAGATGCATATCATAGAACACCTTTTATACTCTGTTAATAAATTTTTATCCTAGTAAGAATTTAAAAGCATTAAAAAATTGCTTATTAATTATGCGTTTTCAGTGTTGTCAAAATAAAAATACTTTCATTGAATACTGGTTTGCGAGAATATGCGGAACGAGGGACGCCAATTAACAGTCATCAAATTTTATTTGATCAAGTTAAAAAGGATGAGTGCCTTCGCGACAGGTCTTTCTGAGAGGAAGTGTTCTGAATTCTCGTTACTTAGATACTGTTTTAAAACTTCACATTGTTACCCATCCTGGACAGTGCAAGGTCCAGTCCACGAGCTTAGTTTTGGCCGCCTCATGTTCATGGAATGTATACTAATCGCAAGGTAGCCAGTGTGTGTGTGTGGGGGGGGGGGGGGGGACCTACAGTCAATATGGTCAAGATTCGAAAATCAACTACAGTCAAGATCCAAAAATAAAAAATCTACGATAACATATCTTTATTGTTTGATTCTATTAGTATGTTGAAAAGATAAATTCCTTTTCTAAGAAATCTTTAAAAATCCTTAAATTTTTTTAGAATGGGACTCTTTAAAAGCAGCATGTCAAAATAAAATGTCTACAACAGCTTGATAGAAATCGTCAGATTTGTTTAACCAAAATTCTTGAAGAATGTGATGAAAGTCATTTCAGATATTCACTAACTTAGCTGTTGCGACGTATGTTACTGGAAAAACATTGTTGGCAATAAAATATTTGAAAGTATATGTACAAAATTTCGAACATTAATTTGCCTGATCCATTGGTTTAGTAAAAAATAAAATAAAATAAAATAAAAATAAATAAATGCGCAAAACAGGTGCATTAGAAAAAGTTTAAGTCATAGAAATGTATGCCCCTTTAGATGGGTTCTGTTTGCACGGGTTTTATTGTATTAAGTTAAGCTCGATGCAAACTAAAATATAGCTTAATACTAAAAGATATTTAAGAAAATTTGTGTAACATGAAAAATCGGGACTTTTGGCGACCTGCGCAATGGTTGCGCGGGATGGGTCTTAGAATCCTTGAAAATCGTAACGTCCTGTGTAAATGGGGATACTTGGCACCACTACAATTTCATAGGTGTCTCAAGTCTCAAATACCAATGCAAAAGACTAAAGTTTTTACTTCCGATTTGTTTCACCTCCAGAAGGAAAATTTTATCGTTATTCTTTCCGTAAAAGTTACATTTTTATCTCTTTAGTTAGGATTATTCTCGAATGATCTTGAAGGTTAAGGTCAGACTGGCAATTCGAGAATCTGCTGCCTATTTACAGATCCAACAGAGCATGTCATTTGTATAAACAAGATTTTGAACTGAAATTCTCTTGTTTCCGTTCAGGAAAAAAGTTCAATGTATTCAAAAATTTAAACGGTTTTATTTATCTAATTTCAATATTTAAAGCTAAATTATTTAAGGGACAGTTTACCCCAAAGTGGGTCAAAATTTCGATTTTATTTTTTAATATTAAATGAAAGCTTGTTTAATTGTGAATATTTTGACACTTCATTTTTACCCATACGGCAATTATAATTTTGTTAACACATCCAGCGCAATTACCCATACAACTTAAAACTTTAAATGGCTTTTTTTTTCCATGTTCATATTTGCGTCACGTTCTAAAAATGCTAAGGCATTTTTGTATTTGAGACAGAGATTTAAACTTTTTTGTACATGTTCTTTATTATATATGTGATAAATGTACGTACAGAATTAACCTTCCGTTTTTTTTTTTTTTTAAGTAAAAGTATATGAAGATGTATTAGATTTCATCGTTTTTTACTATATATATCAGTAAAAAAATTATATTAAATGTAATATTAGATTTATCTAAAAATCCAAACGCAGTCTTGTGTAATACACATTTGAGAATCTAAAAAAAAAAAAAAAAAAAAAAAAAATACATTGGCCAAAAATATCAATATTTAAAACAGTAGCAGGGATTTTAAAAAATGCAATTTTTCAAAAAACTTTTTTTAAATTTTAATTAAATATGCAGAATAAAAACTTTTTTTCGTTCAAAATTCACTGTTTTTTGAACATTGAAATGCAGTGAGTTCACCATTTGAATCATATTTAAAAAAATAATAATAATAATAATAAAATTGTTCGAAAGGTAAGCTGTCTTCTTAAATGTCATAATGGTTTTTATGGTACATTTTCTTTAGCCGAGCGCAAATGTCGACTACAGCAATTTATACCTTAGCGACACCTCACTACTTCTTTTTTTTAGCTAACCAAAATATGTCTAAAATATAGGATGAAGCCCCAAGTAACTGACACCTTAAAGATTCTTTCTTGTTCAAGTCACTATTACAAAATTTTAAATCCATTTTCCAATTATTTTTGTTTTTGAAAGGATAGTAGAGATACATTAAAAAAATATTGTTGACAAATTTCTGAGAAATTATACATTTTATTATTAAAAATTATTTAAAAAAATATGGTGAAAAACTCCAGTAACTGACACCAACCCTATTTTGAAGAACGAATAACTGACACAAAGTGAACCAGTGTCTGATGATTTGCAAGTATTTTTTTAAGTTATTTTATAATTTAAGGAATTTAAATATAATTAAAAAATACATTAATATTTATTATAAAAGCGAATACTTTATTCTTTATTATAAAAAGTGGGATTTAAATTTTGATAGATGCAAACCCTTATAATTTTTAAGTGCTTTACTTTCAATTTAAAGAAAAAATGAAGTAAACATTTGACATCATTTAATATAGTTTTTATTGTAAAAACTGTAGTCTTACAAGATTAATCTTTTCTTCAAGCACGTACAATGCATATATTGAAGCGCTATTCAATGAAAAATATAAATCGTTGTTTTTTTTATTTGGCGATAGTCTGTCTTATCTCCCTAATTATAGCGATATCAACAGAAAAAAAAAAAAAAAAAAAAAAAAAAAAATCCCTGCCGGCTCAGCCTATAGGCGGAGATAGACTTCAAAGTTCTAATTTCACCAACAGAAACTAAATCAAGATTAGAGATAAACCCAGTTTAACTATTTTATCTGGCCACTTTTAACGAGCTTTTAATTTCATTTTTCTGTAAGAGCTGGTTTTATCAGAACCATGCAAAGGCTGTATTAAAAAAAATATTTTTCCACGCTTAACAACTTGAAATTTTCTGACACATTTTCAGACTCATTTTTAAAAGAAAAAACATGAAACTTGCTGACGTGATAGTTTGAATAGATTTATAAGCGACCTATATTTTTATTTATCGTTCAATTAATTATAATTTGATTTACAAATAATTATTTTCCTAGTACGACCAGTTTTTTTCGTTTAAAGCACTATCGCTTCGGGAAATTCGGTTCAAAATGCCCACTTTGACAGCATTTTTTGTAGTATATTCTGCTTTTATCAAAAAATCGACCAACACGTACATTATATAGTTTTTGAATAACAGAACCTTACAATTGGATGCGTTTGAGATAAAAAATGAATTTAAAAATGAGTAAGAAAATAAGCAGTTTTAATTTGAGTACACCCTTAATAAGAAATTTTTACTTCAACACCTATTTTTGTTTAATTTGTTTTTGTTGTAAGAGTTGGTCCTATCAAAAACTTGTCAATATAAAAATTTTTGATAATATTAAGAAGATCTATAATAAATATAAGAGGATTGGATAGCTTGTGAATTCATGAAGTTATGAATTTTTTTTCTTCCTCAATTCCCCCTTTTTTCCATTTTTATTATTGTTATTATTATTATTTATTTTTATTTTTATTTTTGCAGTTAGAGTTGGTACTATCAAAAACTTGTCAGCATAAAAGTTGTAGATAGTATTAAGAAGATTTATAATAAGTTTATGAATTTTTTTCTCCCTGAAACTCTATTTTTTTCGCCCCTTGAGCCCATTTTAAATTTTATCAAAAATCTGTGATACATAAATTTTTGGCCCTTATACTAGAAGTAATAACTTTAAACTGATTTGATATGTATTATAATTAAGAAGTTGTGGGTTTTTCGGTTTCATAAAACCCCTCCCTATTTCGAACCCCTTTGTTCGATTTTGCCCATTAACGAACTTGAGCGAGATTTTCTGCCTCTTGATTTTCTGTGTCAGTTTGGAAGAGTTTTGTGTAGAATTATGGAAGTTATCGTGCTCATAAAAAATGATATATTTTTTTAATTTTTTACACTAGGTGGTAATTAAAGCTGAATATTGGCACTGTTGTAAAATTGTTATTATACAATTTAAAATTGTTTTTAGGTATTAAAAATAATGTAATTATTTTTTATTTATATTATATTAATTATATTTATCACAATATTTCAACATGAATTAACTGACTCCATAGCTTTTAATTTCTGTGTTAACTTAACTGTTTTATTCACCTTGATCTTATCATGCTTTTTGGATTCCATGTGCGGGAATATATTTTGAATATCTACTGGGAATTAATACGGTATGTTTTGTGGGATTTCTATTGCTATAAACTAGATATTTAATGGGTTGTAGTTTTTTTTTTTCATTTCATGCCATTTGATAATGTTCTGTATTCATCTTGAAACTATTATTTTGATTATATTGGTTGTTTGAGTACAGGGAAAATTTTTTTTCAGCTTATAGCTTTTTTCCCGCAGAAAACAACCGATTTGCTTATATAATTGAATTCTGTACTCTTGAAAACGTAATTCAATATATAAGTTTTTCAATTTTTTTTGGAATCCATATTCTTCTTTTTTTCTTCCATGTTAATTCTTGTAATTAAGTATACGGTACTTTATTTTGCACATGCAGTTCTATATTATTGGTTTATGGCGTGTAGTAAATCATTCACAATATTGCAGTTTTTGATGATGGTCGGTGATGTTTAATTAATGGTTATATATATATATATATATATATATATATATATATATATATATATATTTTAATCAATGGAAAATATTAGTAATTGAAAAATTAAATATGGCTTTAAAAAATAATATTTCTGATTTGGTTTCTATTAACACAAAGCTTTTTTTCCAACAAATCACTAAATTACAAAAAAAAAAAAAAAAAAAACTACGTTATTACATATGTAGACAAATCTCCTAATAATTATGCAATCATATGTAAATCTTATTATCACCAACTTCTTACAACCTGTATTTCTTCTAATAAATCTTTTCAAAAAACTAATGAAAATGTAATTGTAACTAATCGTAAAATTCAAAGTTATTATAAACTATTAAATATTCTGTCTACTAATTTTAATTATCCTTATTTAGTTCTAATTCCCAAATTTCATAAAACTCCAATTAAATTTAGGACTGTAACTATTGGTTGCAATACATATAATAATAAAGCCAATAAACTTCTATTAAAAATTCTTAATCAATTATATATACTTACTACAAACAATGATAATACACATTGTATAAATAATAGCTATAAACTGGTCACTATTTTAAAAATCTTAACTGTGTTTATAATATAACGACATATGACTTCAAAGATCTTTTTAATAATATAGACTTATTAGATTTACATAATATAATAAATGCATTATTTAAAAAGTATTATAAAAAACTGGAATTACCATCTAATATTGATATCGCTTATTTTAAATCATTAACAAACTTTATTATCTATAATAATTATATATTGCAAGATAATACATTATATTTACAGCACGTCGGTATACCACAAGGTGGTTGTACATCCAGTTTATTATCAGACTTATACTTATATTACTATGATCGTACTTTTACTAATAATAATCTCCATTTATATCGTTATATTGATGACATAATTTTAATTGCCACTGATCAATCTAAAATTTCTCAATTTCCAGTTGATTATCCCACTAATTTGGAATTAACGGAAAACCTCTTATCTAACAATACTATTAACATCTTAGATCTTAAAATTACAATAAAAGACAACAAAACAATAACTGATTTATATGATAAACGTAAAGAATTTAAATTCAAAGTTAATACATTTACAAATTTTAAATCTTGTCTTCATCATTCTGTATATCGAAATATACTACTTAATCATTTATATAGAATAAAATGTTTATGTTCTTCTCATCTAATTAACAATAATATTAAAAAACTAATTTATGGTGCATTAAATCATGGTTTTCCAAAAAAATTCATATATTCATTAATATACAATTAGTACTTACATGATCTAAAAAAAAAAAAAAAAAAAAAAAAAAAAAAAAAAAAAAAAAAAAAAAAAAAATTAACACATGCGTAAACAAAATTACAAAAAAATTATAAAATAAAAAATATTTATAAAAAATTAAAAATTGTAAAATAAAAATAAACAATTACTATAGGATGGTTGGATGGGTATATGTTAGAGTACGGAGGAGGGTGGTGTTGTCTGGATAATACGCAATGGTTAATTTACATTTAAAAAATATGGGGCTTTTGTATTATAACTACATTTCTAATACGCATTTTATATGGATGTTGATTTGATGTTTTATATGTAATTGGTGACTTTACCTCTTTTTTTTATTTCATATTAAATTTAACTTATTTAATCAAATTCAATATTAACTTATTTTTAATTTAGTCTACTCAGGACAATGTCATATTAATTAATAATAGTATACCAACTTTTTAGTGATTATTATGCATATTGGTTTATTTGATTAACTAATGTTATACTGTATGTATTAAAATTGGGTAAATAGTTATTATTATTCTTATTCCTCTATACTATTTAATATTGTTTTATTTTCAACATTGTATTCCATGATTAATTATCGTTTTATATGTTTGATTGGCACAATCATATTTTTTTTTTAGCTTTTTTATGACTAATATAAGGATAATTCACACACTATATATGTGATCTTTAGGCTATTTGGAATTTTAGTATCTGACAATCTTATAGAAACATCCATTTTTATTTATTTATTTTATAATTTACTTATTTATTTATTTATTTATTTATTTATTTTACTATCCTGTTCATTTTTTATATGTAAAGCTAAATATTAAGACTATTATATTTTTATAATATATAATTTATTTTATTTTATAGCATATAGCCTATATTCTATATATTATCAAGTTAAAAAAGTTTTTTAATTTCTCAGTGTAGATTTAATGGTATGGTAATAGAATATATTGTATTAGCATTATTTTAAAAAAAAATTCTGAATAATGAAATACAGTATGGTATTGTTTATATTAGGATGTGTGTAGGAATGCAGTTGAAACATTTTAATTCATTAGCATGTATTAGGTTCTACTTACTGTGACATTTGTATAATCATAATAGTTTTTAAAATAGTATAATAGATGGCAGCACCATAAATTTTGTATTTTTAAATAGCCTCTATTAAAGTTACAATTTTAATTTTTTACACTAGGTGGTAATTAACGCTGGATATTGGCAATGTTGTAAAATTGCTATTATACAATTTAAAATTGTTTTTAGGTATTATAAATAATGTAATTATTTTTTATTTATATTATATTAATTATAATTATCACAATATTTCAACATGAATTAACTGACTCCATAGCTTTAAATTTCTGTGTTAACTTAACTGTTTTATTCACCTTAATCTTATCATTATTTTTGGATTCCATGTGCGGGAATATATTTTGAAAATCTACTGGGAAATAATACGGTATGTTTTTGTAAGATTTCTATTGCTATAAATTAAATATTTAATGGGTTGTAGTTTTTTTCCATTTCATGCCATTGGATAATATTCTGTATTCATCTTGAAACTATTATTTTGATTATATTGGTTGTTTGAGTACAGGGGAAATTTTTTTTTCAGCTTATAGCTTTTTTCCCACAGAAAACAACCGATTTGCTTATATCATTGAATTCTGTACTCTTGAAAACGTAATTCAATATATAAGTTTTTCAATTTTTTCGGAATCCATTTTCTTCTTTTTTTCTTCCATGTTAATTCTTGTAATTAGGTATACGGTACTTTATTTTACACATACAGTTCTATATTGTTGGTTTATGGCGTGTAGTCAATCATTCACAATATTGCAGTTTTTGATGATGGTCGGTAATGTTTAATTAATGGTTATATATATATATATAATGGTTATATAATATAATATAATGGTTATATAATATATATATATATATATATATATATATATATATATATTATATATATATATATATATATTATATATACAGGGTGCAATATGTTATCTATCGCCGACCTTTAATTTCTCAACCGATGGTCATAGACATATAGTTCCAATTACAAAAACGTTCCAAATGAGGCAAATATTAATGTTGTGGCATTATTTAAAGTAAAAAATCAATTTTATAAAAATCACGAAATTTAATTTTTTTATACGGTCCTCCAGTCCCTATAGTTATATTTAGTAAAAGTTTACACATATCATAACAGATATGGCACAAAAAGTTTGACATCTGTACTACAAAAATTGACACAGTTATTAAATTTCAAAGTTTGAGATTTTTGCACATGATTTTGTCTTTCATTGAGGGATCAGTTAAAAGATGAATTAATGTAATTCGAGATCAAAATCAGAGTGCAATTCCGCTGCAATTTATCTAATCCTTATTGAGTATGTTTTATTTCCCGTTTGTTGATTCTACCTACTTTGACGTTTGAATGTTATTCGATCCATAAAAGTTAGCTCAAATTTTTAGATGAAATAACCCTCTTTGGTGATTCCTCGATTTGGCGATACCGACTAAAGGTGGTTTCGCCGTAAAAAAGGACATTGCACCCTGACTTTGATCTCGAATTACTTTAATTCATCTTTCAACTTATCCCTCAAAGAAAGACAAAATCAGGTGCAAAAATCTCAAACTTTGAAATTTAATATCTATGTCAAATTTTGCAGTACAGATGTCAAACTTTTTGTGTTATATCTGTTATGATATGTGTAAACTTTTACTAAATATAACTATAGGTACTGGGGGGCCGTATAAAAAGTTAGATTTCGTAATTTTATAACATTGATTTTTTACTTTAAATAATGCCACAACATGAATATTTCGCTCATTTGAAACGTTTTTGTAATTGGAACTATATGTCTACGGCCAACTGTTGAGAAATTAAAGGTCGGCGACAGATAACATATTGCAGCCTGTAAATAGATAAAGATTTTAACTTGGGGTTTTTTGGGGTTCTAGGGATCGTGATCGGCGTAGATCTGCAAAAAATTTTCAGAATTCCCGACGTAGGGGAGAATGTAATACGCAGTATTTCTTCCAAATCTACCTAAAAGGAGCATTACTTATGGGAGTCAAAGGCCCATAAAAAAGTGTAACAGCTTTTAACCACAGCATTGTCTGTTTTCTATGGCCATGAATAGGAATTTCCTTTTATTTATGGTGTAAATTTTACTGAACAGTGTTCTTTATTAATTTTAATACTATGATCAATGTAATATTTCTCATCATGACACACAGCATAGTCACATTCTGTCTTCAGCTGAATGTTACATTTGATTTTAGTGTACGAATTTTTGGCTTCATCATTCAGATCATGATTTGAATCAAGGTCCGAAGAATCCTCATATACTAGTGTTCCCTCTAGAATCATTTTAAAGAGTGCCCCACCCTTTTTAAAATCTGCAAAATGCACCCTGCCCTTTTTAATATCTCTAAAATGCATCCTGCCCTTTTTGAAATCTGCAAAATGCACCCTGCCCTTTTTAAAAGTAGTGAAAAGCACGCATAGAGATTTCATGTGAAAATTTCTTCCATACCACGGTATTTATGAAATTGAGTCTCTAAAATAGTATAAAACAAGAAAGAAAAATCATGCGTACGACATAGATTATGAAACACTTTCCAACACTCCCTGAAAGCTTTAACAAAACTTCGTTATTTAGGGAAATAAGGTAAATAAGATAACTGAGGAAACATTTAAAAAAATGATTTCAGCAGTAACCGTCCATAGCCAAATATGTATTTCAATTCTTTTCAACAGCTCTGTATTTGATCTGTGTGTTGATATATATACTATATAATGGGAAAATTTGGTTTAGCGAGAAAACGCATAACAAGTTGAAATTTCTCTTTCAGCAATTTATGCTAATAGATGGAAATATACTTGAATACTTTTGTACAGCCCTGTACTTTACGTAGTACCTTTATTACACACCACTATTTCGATAAAATTTAATTCAAACTAAAACACTATTAAAACTACTGAAATCACTTTTCCAGAAATTATCATCCATAGACAGCATGTATCCAATTCTTTGCGTGACCATGTATATCATGTTATTTATATTCTACAAACATTTATTAATAAACTAAATGCAGATCAGCGTAAAAATGCGTAACTCATTAAAAAACCACCTTTAAGCAATTTGCGCTTATATCCAGTAACCATTACGAATTCTTTTGTGTAGCCCTGTATATAAATTATAGCATTTATACACACCATATAGTATGCATAAATATAGTGAAACATAAAAGCGCATATCGTAATTAAAAATGCATTTCCAGCAATCACCGCTAATGTACAGTACTTCTTATACTATACAGTATCTCAAATCTTTTGTGTGTCCCTGTAAATGCTATGCACTTTGTATTATACATGAAATAACTTATAGTAAACCTCAGCGACGTATATCAATTTCATTATATGTGAAATAGTTTAACATAATTAAAATACGCCCCAAACAATCCCCCTACCTACATCATTAACGGAATTCTTTTGTGTGGCCTTGTAAATGAATAATAACTATTCTTTGCACCGCATATTCTACAGAAATTATATTTTAGTGGACTTCACAAATGCATATCTATTTTGTTATGTTTGGATGCGTGTCGCATCATTAAAAATCATTTGAAACCCATTGGCCGTAATGCCCTCCCATCGGCCTTAATGTAACGGAATATTTTTGACTGTCTCTGTAAATGAACTAAACATGCTACGAACTTCATTTGAAATAAGGATCGTGCTAAGCACTTTTCAACTTTGTTGGAAAGTGTGAAAAACAGAATGATCTCATTTGTTTATAGCACAGTGGTTAAGGAGTTGAATTCGGAATTAATTAGGATAAAGCTGGAAATTGCTTTAATCCCTTGAGTTTAGGTCTAAAATTAACGTACTGTGTTTTCTTCCTCATACTTGGTGAATGTTAGAAAATATGTACATATTTGTTTTCGAAAAACACGTTTTTTCTAATTACCTTAACAATATCTCAAAACAGATAACTCTAAAAAAAAAAAACATTGTCAATACAAATGTTATAGAGCTTAAAATTCTGAATAAAATGAGTACCCACATTAATATTTTTGTTCAACATTAAGGTCGCAATTCTATTTCAAAATTTTGCCTTAATCGCTAATCAAGAGCTTGAAGCCAGGAGTGATCAAGTTAACTTAACAATATCTCAAAACAGCTAACTTTGTCAAAAACATTGTCAATACAAATGTTGTAGAGCTTAAAAGTTTGAATAAAATGAGTACTCACATTAATAATTTTATTCAACATTAAGGTTGCAATTCTATTTCAAAATTTTACCTTAATTGCTAATCAAGAGTTTGAAGCCAAGAGACCAAGTTACCGTAACAATATCTCAAAACAGCTAACTCTATCAAACAATTGTCAGTACAGCTATTGTAGAGCTTAAAATTCTCAATAAAATTAGTACCCGCATTAATATTTTTGTTCATAATTAAGGTCGCAATTCTATTTCAAAATTTTGCCTTAATCGCTAATCAAGAGTTTGAAGCCAGGAGAGACCAAGTTAATTTAACAATATCTCAAAACAGCTAACTCTATCAAAAACATTGTCAGTGCAAATGTTGTAAAGCCTAAAATTCTGAATAAAATGGGTACCCACATTAATATTTTTGTTCAATATTAAGTCCGCAATTCTATTTCAAAATTTTGCCTTAATCGCTAATCAACAGTTTGAAGCCAGGAGAGACCAAGTTATCAGTCCACCCTGCTTCCAATTTTTATATGTGTATTTTTTTTTATTTATTGTGGCATTTATGATGTTTTTGTAATTATTTTAGGTCATTATTTTGGATATTTTGATAATTATGTTTTAACCTCTTGATTGCGGGCCTCTTGTTCGCTCCCCCTCCTCCTCCAATCCTCGCACTTTATTTTCAACCTGCTTAATTTTAATACATACGCACTGTTATTCATTCTTTATACTACATATTAAATACTACCCATATTTCAAATACAATTTCGGAAATAATAAACAATATTTCCCTTCATTTACGAATCATTTTTGAAAGATGTTAAAAATCCTAAAAAAATGCACTTTTTTAGTTATTAATTTGATCGTAGCGCCAAAAGCTTACGTAGCAGGAGGGGGAAACTTAGTACATTAATTTTTGACTTATGTCGAAGGGATTAAAACAATTTCTAGCTTTCTCCAAATTAATTCTGAATTCGGCCTTTTTTTCCTCCCTTACCACTGGGCCCGTAATCAAGAGGTTAAACCGTAATTCTCAAAATATCCAAAATAATGACCTAAAATAATTACAAAAGCATCGTAAATGCCCCAATAATAAAAAATAATAATACATATATATAAAAATTAGAAGCAGGGTGGACTGATAATCGGGTCTGTTCTGTCTTCAAGCTCTTGATTAGCGATTTAGGCTAAATTTTGAAGAAGAATTGTGAGCTTAATGTTCAACAAAAATATTAAGTGTGGGTATTCATTTTATTCAGAATTTTAAGCTCTACAACATTTGTATTTACAATGTTATTGATAGAGTTAGTTTCTTTTATATTGTTATGTTAACTAAAAAACCTATTTTTCTACTATAAATCTGTACATATTTTCTAACGCTCACCTTCTACGAGGGGGAAAACTTAGTATATTCATTCTAGACCTAAACTGAATGGATTAAAATAATTTCCAGTTTTACCCTAATTAATTCAGAATTCGGCCTTTTTTTCCTCCCTCCACTGGGCTATTAGGAAAAAGACAAGAAATTATTCAACCATGTTGTAATGCAATTGTATTTTTTATTTATAATTCTAATTTTTCTAAATTTTAGTCTTTTTTCTCGTTTTTTACGTTTTAGTCTCCTTTCTCTCTTTTTTCAGAATGGCTTACCATTCCGAGACTTGCTTTGTTGCTGTACTTCGAGGAAATCCGAATTTCTTACTTGCATGTACTACACTCGTTCTTTCTATTATCCAGAACTTCGATATAATACTGAAATTTTGGCTGCTTGCAAAATTCAGTATAAGATTTCAAATTAGATGTTAGTGTTCTACTTTAGAAAACAAAAAAGTATTAAAACTTATTCTAAATACAAAAATTAAAATAGAAAGAAAATTTATTTCTAAAATGTGTTTTAATGATTGCTTGTATAAAGTCTTATTCAATTTGCTTTTTCACTTTAAGCTATTATTTAATGTAGTAGTATTTAGTTATCTAAATTTATTATTTATATTTGATATACTACAGATGCGTGTGTCCTTTTTTTACGCTTTAAATTATTAGTAATGCAGATATCCAATAACTGACATTTATGAAGCAATAACTGACATATGGTGTCAGACACTGGTAAAATAACATCAATTTTAATAATTTTTACTACAAAATAAATTTTAATTACTATTATGCATTTTTAAACAGTTAAAATAATATATTGCAATTTTCTTTAATATAACCAACTAGTATGTAGCCCGTCAAAATTGACGGAATGTGAAGGGGAAATCTTCAAGACAGTGTTTAGAAGTTTAGATCATGAAGATAAAATACAGAGGAGAAGAATGAAGATAGGTTTTCAATCATAGAACTTGTACGCAAAAATAGTACTCGGTTCGAGTTGCTAGTGCTCTAAACTTGAGCATCACGTGATCTAGATGTAGTTTCAATTTTTGATTACAGATTGCAGAATCAGATGTCATTAGGTATTTCAATATTTTATTTCTGAGATTTGAAAAATTCCACATGATAAATAAATATGAATGAAAATAAGAAAAAATGCTTGTTGATAGAGGTATAGGCCCTGTTTTTCTTTTTAATTTTAAGTTCATAGCAATAGAACTTGTATCAAAATAGCTACGTTTTCTGGTAACACTTAATCAGGAAAATTATGCATTAAAAAATATTTTTCTGACTGAAAAAAAAAGGATGC
The DNA here is from genome assembly GCA_963932465.1 of Maratus speciosus. NCBI lineage: Eukaryota > Metazoa > Arthropoda > Arachnida > Araneae > Salticidae > Maratus > Maratus speciosus. The sequence goes on along the minus strand of OZ010796.1, from coordinate 339,406,589 downwards.
ATCATTTTTTATTTTTGCATTTTATTTAAAAAAAATATACATATTATCCTTTGATCTTGTATGACTACAACATACGATATTATGTAAACTTCAATTTAAGATAATATTTAAAATACAAAAATTTGAAATGAAAAATGTCTCCTTTGAAAATATCAGAATTACATCCCAAAATTTAAATATTATAACATAAAAACTGCATTGCATTTGTAACCAATATATATATATATATATTACAGGAAAACTTACATTTAATTCTATAAAACTTGTTATAAAGTATATTTACATATTCATATTACCGAGTAGAAGACCTTATATATACAGGGTGGTCCAGAAATATATGTCAAAAATGTAAAGGCAGGTAGAGGGGACCTAAATAATCAGATTTCGCATAGGAATGTGGGTGCAGAAATGCAGTGTTGAGGCAGTAGAGGGCGCTGTTAAGTTCGGTGGATGGAAGGGGTTTGCTGGCTTGAATTGCCTTTTTCTCATCGATTTTGAGCAACATGTATCGTTACACCAATGTGGAGCTTGCCGACATACGATTTTTGTATGGGGCTGCACAAGAAAATGGTTCACACCCAACGCATGTCCAACAGCTTTTGAGCTCTACTACTGTGCTATCCTGTACTGTGCGTAATACTACTTTTTCCACTGCAGGAATTCTGCGATATCTTACAGTGCCCTTATCACGCCTCGAAGCATAAAACGATTCACTTGCGCACAACTCCTAATGAAGACGCTCAAACGTTCGAGGATTTTGCAGAATTCTACCTGGGAATCGTTAATCTAAGTCCTTTGAGCAGCGAATCCATTTCTTTGCGTAATACCATACATGAAATGCATGTCGGCAAGCTCCGCCTTTGGGTAATAATCCATATTCCTCGATATCCGTGCGGGAAATGACGATTCAAGCCAAAGAAGATCATTCATCCACTGCATTCAACAACGTCCGCTACTGCCTCAACACTACAATTTCTCACCCACATTCCTATACGAAATCTGCTTATTTCTACAAGTATAACTTTAAGAAAAAGTTTAGGATGGTTGCACTGCAAATGTAATTAAAAACACTACCTTAATTTTAGAAATAAGATGGTTGCTTAAAAATAGAACTTTTTGTGTTCACAAAAGTTATTTCCTCATTTAATATATTCTAGTAGCGAATAAATTGACTCCAAAATAAAAATAAGTGTCTGAGTTATCACTAGAGGACGTTACTTTGCAGAATTTTACAAGAAAATGCTTATTTGAGTTAGATTTTTGCTGAAGTGTCAGTTACTGGCGAGGTGTCAATAACTGGAAGTTTCATCCTATGCTCAATTTAATGTTTCATGTGTTAAAAACTTACGAGCTATGAGTAAGATCTTAACACTTCAAATAAAATTAAGTATATGTTTTAGGACAACTTAGAAAAAAAACATTATCGGGGAGAGATATAGGGACCTCAACGTGACAAGAGACTTTTTAACGCGTTGGAAATAAATAAAGAAAAAATAGACACTGACAATGAGTTTGCATTCTGACTTGAATCTATCACCCGTGATTATAGTGGCCCCCATTAGCATTTTAAAAACTTTTTGGTTCCTTTGAAAAATAATGTAGGGCCCAAAATTTTTTTCTTGCAATCGGTCCTATATAAGAAAGTCAGCCCAGTAGTAAGGGCCCCACCTGGTGCTACAAAAAGGGCGTATCAGCTGTCAATCAAAAGGGGGCGTGGCAGCTGTTAATCAAAAGGGGGGGGGGCGTGTCCGAACATGTGCTGTTAGAAGGGGGGGTGATTTTTTTTCTTGTGGGAGGCAAGGGTGCTTTTTCAGGAGGGGGAGGGAAGTCACGTGACTGGATCGTATCCACTAGGTGCTACAAAAAGGGGCGTGGTCAATGTTTCAGGAGTGGGGGATGAAATGGAGGAGTCACGTGATTGGATCGTATAGGATAACGGTAGTTGAGTTGTTTTTTGCTGGATGTTTGATTTTTTTCTTGTGGGAGGCAAGGGTGCTTTTTCAGGAGGGGGGGAGGGGAGTCACGTGACTGGATCGTACCCACTAGGTGCTACAAAAAGGGGCGTGGTCAATGTTTCAGGAGTGGGGGATGAAATGGGGGAGTCACGTGACTGGATCGTATAGGATAACGGTAGTTGAGTTGTTTTTTGCTGGATGTTTGAGGGGGGAGGAACAGGAGGAAAATATTAGTTTCGGTTTTCTCGAGGGGTGGCTCATGAGAGGGGGAGTCAATCACGTGTTACAAAACAAGGGTCTCTTTTTTTATTAATTATTTTTTTATTTTAATTTAAACGAATATAGCTTTTAACGGAATGGATGATTAGTTTAGAATTTTAAATTGGTTTCAAAACTATTTTTATTTTTTCAGTTTTAATGATTTTTTAATTAGAACCTTATACTGAATGTCTTATTCTCATGATGACGTAATCGGTTATTTCAATTTATTTAATTGAATGAATGAACTAAAATTAAAGTTTTAAACTGATTATTTTTAAATTGATTTTAAGCTTTTTGAACTGAATTATAAACTTAACTAAAGTTTTTTTAATTAGAACCCTTTAATGAATTTATTATTTTTTCAGTTTAATGATTTTTAATTAGATTTTTCTAAATTACTGTAACACGTGATTTAGACAGGATGGTGTATGTTAGAATTTGAATGTGACGTCATAGAATGATTTCACCCTGAACGAGCAATTAGGAGGACCATTTGTAAAGTTGAGTTGTTTTTAAGGTTAAAGTATGTGTAACTGTAAACAAAAAGTCAAGGTGAGTTGTTTAGAAACCGGTTAACTGTAACCGATTTAGAAAAAAGTTTCTTTTTCTACTGTTGGCATCATTGGACTTTGCCAGTTGCTTAGATTTTCATGCTTAGTGTTGCATCGTGTTCCTGAATATCTGCTTTCACAGGTCATTTTTTCGGTGAAATTTATTTCGTTTGGATATTTTTAGTGTTTTTATACTTTTTAAATAGTTCAAAAATGAAAAGCTCTTCAAAGATTTATTCTAATGAACAAATAATGCGAAAGAAAGCGGCTACGGATTTATCAATTAAAAATGAAAATAATGGTGCTACTAATATTTTGTCCCCGAATTTTCGTGTTAATTCGTCGGGAGATGATGCCTACACTCTAGACTCTTTGCCTAAAGATGTGATGAAATCATCATTCACCCTCTAGGTGGTAAAATTTTCGTCAAAGTGTCTAATTTCCTTGGACAAACACGCATTCATGTAAGAAGACATGCTTGCGACGAAGAAGGAATTTATCACCCTACGAAAGATGGGATTTCCCTTTCTCCTAAAGTGTGGCTTTTATTCTGTGGTGAAGTGAACAGTATGCTAAATCATAGATCATCTGATAAAGTATTTGTGATAGACAGAGACTTGTGTGTGTCGAAGCAAATGAAGGATGGCTTTCAGCTTTTTGTATTTCAAAGATTGTTTCAACGAAAAAACTTAAGTATGCAGTTTGTATCGGAACATGTTGTGTTAAGAGGATGCAAGTTCGGGAAACTCGCTTTTCACAAAGAGTTTTCAACAGAATGTCTAAAAGACAGTCTAATTACGTACACGTTGTTCAACAACATAACCAAAGAAATAAATAACCCAAACCTGGATTTCAAACCAGATGAAAATTGTGATGGATTCTTACAACTTATCGAATCTCTGGATAAGTGCTTATGCGCTTTAATTACTCTTAAAATTTCAGAACTGATAAACTGTTGTGGATGTAGACACAATTATCAAGTAGATTTTATGCACGATTGCCTTTCTAAAACTAGAACTGATAAATTTTCTGAATATTTTGAGAAAGCACTGTTCCAAATTAATTTGGATGATTTAGCAAAAGACATTGTACAAAAAACCTAAATGTCGACTTTAATTATGTTCTCGGACAGCAAGAATTTTTCGATGCAGTTGATGTAAAAGGACTATTTCAAAGTATTGAACAAATGTATGTTTCACAAGAACAAAATGAGTTTGAAGAACTGCTGATTTGATTGTAATTATATGTGTAAAGTTTTTAGATTTGAATAATTTTGTATTTGACTTTTGCAACAATTTTTGTAAATTTGAAATCTGAATAAATGTATATTTGCATAGTATTTTTCTTGTCTTTTTTAGTCTTTTTTGCAAACATAATTTTTTTTCCAAACACGAAACTTTTTATTCCAAACACTAAACTTTATTTTTCCAAACACAACTTTTTTTCTAAACACAACTTTTTTTCCAAACACAAAACATTTTTTCCAAACACAAAACATTTTTTTCCTAAATCATAAATCATTTTTCCAAACACAAAACATTTTTTCCAAACACAAAACTTTTTTCCAAACACAAAACATTTTTCCAAATACGAAACTTTTTTTTCCAAACACAACTTTTTTTCTAAACACAACTTTTTTTTCCAAACACAAAACATTTTTTTTCCTAAATCATAAATCATTTTTCCAAACACAAAACATTTTTTCGAAACACAAAACTTTTTTTCCAAACACAAAACATTTTTCCAAACACGAAACTTTTTTATTCCACACACTAAACTTTTTTTCCAAACACAACTTTTTTTTCTAAACACAACTTTTTTTTCCCAAACACTAAACTTTTTTTCCCAAACACTAAACTTTTTTTTCCAAACACGAAAGTTTTTTTTTTTTACAAACACTAAACTTTTTTTTTTATTAATTTTAATACGAAAAAATAATATTTTGTAATACTTATCTGAACTTATTATTATTTTTTTTTTGCAATATTACGGAAAAAAAACAGACACACATAAATATATTTTGAAATATGAACATTTTTATTTGTTTCATAAAATACATTATATTTGCAAAACATTATATTCTACATTTTCAACCATGGTACTGGTGATTTTGGTAAAGTGTCGTGCTTAGATAATCTTCGTTTTCTTTGATAGGGTTCAGGTCTTGCATAAATAGTTTTCTGTTCAGTCTTCAAATACATGTTTTTTATAAATTCTTGAGGAAAGCTGATTTTATTTAAAAGTTCTTGAAACTGATCAAAAGCAATAGGTTTTTGACTTCTATCTCTCAGCAAAAAACCGATTAGTTGAACAACATTTGATTCATTAATTACAGTATCATCTATTTTCAATTCTTTGTTTTCTGTACAGGAAATTTTATTTTGTTTAAAAAATTCCATAATTTTAACAGCAGTTTTATTTTGCTTTACAGGAATAGAACTTAGAATTTCATTTTTTATATCAGAAATTTCAAAGGTTTCTGGGGAAATTGTTCTTCAGGGGGTTTGACCGCATTCGTATCTGGGAATGATACAAACTTTTGCAAAATCTGTGTATACAGCTTCGCTTTTTCATCATCCTCTATTTTTCTTTTCAAAATAGTCTGAATTTGTCTATCTAGTTCACTTAAATGCTCTTCGGCAAACTCTTGATCTCTGTCAGCTGGAACAAGTCTGAATTTACAAGCGAACTCCGTTGATCAACGTACTGAGCACTGATACTGCAGCAGGAATAAGTATAGACAAAAACCCTTCTCCTTTTTGAACAAGAAAGTCGTCTTTTCTTAAACAGAGGTACTTTCTTATCTCCCAGGCGCCGCAATGTTCTTTTATAAGCTATTAATCTATTTTTCTGATGTTTAGAGACAGGTATATTACCTTTTAAAAGATTTAAGGCGCATTCGCAGACACCTTTTATAATGCTATTAGGACACTTTTTAAGAAAGGCCGTTTTTTGTTTTGTCTTGCTTAACAATTTCAGATGTTCCACGGTCGACATCCTGAGTTCAAATGATGGTGGTTGAGCTGAATCTCTCACTTTTATATGCTTACCGTAAGTAAAAGCTTTCGTTAAAGCACAGTGTTTAAAATAGTGTTTGTGACTTGTGCAGTTTATCTCTGAAATATTTAATAAATTAATCTTGGGGCAGTTAAAATCATTCAGATTCAAGATTTTTCGTCCAGACAACTGTTCTAAAAACTTTGCTTTTTCTAGTCCTTTGGTATAAATATTCTTATAAGATAAAAACATTGATGAAAGTATGGGTTCTAATGCTGAATAAGGTAAATGATCACTATTCCATGGCAAACCGTGACGGTAATGAGTCAACCATGCGAATGTCTTTCTTTTTAGGAGAGGTAATTGCTCCCAAGAATGCGGGGAGAGAAAATTCCACCGGCAATGGTATCCAGAATCAACCGCATAAAAAGCGAGTTCTTTGATAACAAAATTGTGCGTGCTTAACTGAAAACCTTCAAATTCAATGACAGCAAAGGCCATGTTCACCAGATGCCGTTCCCTAGACAAATGGTTTATCGAAGTTCATACACATAATGTTTATCACCAGGAAAAATTTTAGTGCGCATGCGCAAACTTTCAAAAGAATCAGGTCTTAAATGAATGAATAAGTAGCTGAAAGGTAACGCAGTAGCATCATTAAAAATTTCTTGAAAAGCCTTAGATTTACCAGGAAACATTTGTCTGGATAAATGCATTATTTGGCTTTTATCTCGAGGATTCTTGTATAGTACCATGTAATGAGAGTTTAAATTAATATTTCTCATTTCTTTGCCGTGATGGAACAAATTTTGAGTTATAAAGATAACGGAAAGATTTCGGTGATGACTGCCTTTCGTGAAAAGTTTGCTCAATCGTACATCAGAAGCTAATTCTGACATCAAATCATCAATGATAATTAAAGCGTTTTTTAGAGAATTAAGATTAGAGGGTAAACTTTCTTCAAATTGTACACCTTTCATGTAATTAAAAAGGGGTTGATAGCTTCCATAACAGTATATTATACTTGTGAGCATAGGATGAAAATATTTGTAATCAATTAATTTTTTAACAAAAAAGCTTTTACCCGAGCCTATAGGCCCGCTGATAAGGACAGAAAAGGATGTACTAACTTGAGTAATTCCATGCTTTAAATGACAAGAATGAATGAAAGTTTCAATTTTTATAGTATCTTGACTATTTCGGCGAAATTATTATGTAAATATCACAATAACTTGTATGATCTTGTTAAGGAAAAAAATTTATGCATGCACTTTTTCTAAAAACAAATGAATTTTTTTTTCTTTTTTATGTAATTCACTATGCATCATGAATTAAAATAAATATATAAATAAATAAACACACATAAAATAAGAGAAATATATATTTTTATTTTTTAAAAATAAGGTTTACACCATATCTTTTTTTGACAAATTGATACATTCGAAAATCATTCTTCTTTCTGGATAATACATTGGAAATAGAATTCATGCAAAGTCCTTGACATCGTTTTACAAGAAAAAAATACAATATTGTCCACAGACATTGGACGTTAAATTTTGAAGCATTGCTTTGTTCCAACGAATTCGGTGATACTTCTTCACTAATCTTGTTATGTCTTCCCCATAGGTTTCGGCAGGAAGTCCGTAAGAATAAAAAAAGTCCAGAGTTTTCTTATCTTGAACGTAAATTGCTAGCCAGTGGGATCCTTTTTCGTCATGTTTATCAGTATTGATCACTAATGCACAGGGAAAGTTTCGAATATCAGGCATTTTGTCGGAAGGGAAAACGCCTGCAAAATATCTCGCCGAAACAGGATCTCGAGATAAAATTCTATAAATTTGCGATGAATTCATTAGTTTCCAAAATCATACAGAATATTAGGAGATTTGTTGATTTCGATTAAATTTTCAAATTCAGCATACACTAGCAAAGAGAATGTTTGCGCCAAAGTTGTTCCGAACTTAATTTCTAATCTTAAATTGCTATGTCGAATGAGATTAAGATGTGAACCATCGCATAAATCAGGTGACAGATCAAAACAAAATAATGAATACCCCTGAGAAAATTCTGATCTTAAAAGGTACAAGCCTTTGTTTTCTGCATTCGTAAATAAATTCTCATAAGCTCGAATAAATAAATTGTTTTCAAAGTCAGGTTGCAGTGGATTGTGAGGAACGGGCTGTCCATCCACATAGACGCCAATGAAATTAATATTGTAATGTTTGAACTCAAATGGGGACTTTTTATAGTCGCCTTTAAATGAATCATTATCCACACAGGCGATTACGATGCGATTGGGAATCTGACATGTAAAAATATTATCTTGAACAAAACTCATATTGCCTGCAGGAATGAAATATGTTTTACAAAGCACTCTGGTAATAGGGTATTTGGCTGCTGTTTTTTCTAAGCTTTTAGCATGCCCTAAAACAACGCCAGGACTTATTCATACTTTACGAACAAATAAGGAAGCATGTTCCAGGAAAACTTTAAACTCCCCTTCACCCGCCAATAAACAAAACTCTGGTTTACTACGAATGAGTTTAATTTTCACATCAACCATGTTTAGGAGGAGTCTTTCTTGGTGAAACATATCCAAGTGCAATCGACCAATCATATCCACTGAAGCACTGAGTTTAGTCATTTCTGCACGTTTACTAAATCCTTCATTGGGGTTTGCATCTGCAGGATCTACAACATTCATACGACCAGCAGTATCTTTAAAAAATAATTCTGCGGAAAGTTGAGAATTTTTTACGTCATACCCGTGATTCAGTAATTTTTCTATCACGGCTCTGTATGGATAAGTATTTTTACTTGAAGAAACGAGTCTATCGTTCAGACTAATATCAACTTGGGAAAACATAGAATGCAGAAAAAGATTGACGGACCCAACTTTACATTTATCCGGAATGGGTTTGCCGTCCTTTTTTAAAATCTTTACTTTGACATATAACTGAGTTTGGGACAAATCAAGATAGTCATCTCCACTTCCAGAAACATTAAATTCTACAGGACCTCCATCAGAAACATTGGAAAGCGGATGAAATTCAACCCATTGGCCTCTTTCAATAACTGTTTGAGTGGGAGGGAGATGAAATAATTCTAATTCGGATTTAGCACATTCGGGAGAGTCCTTTAAAAGAAAAGCCATAGTATAATGCGTATATTAACAGTCAAAAATATCACGTCTTTGCACCTTCCGTGCTTTTGATGAAATGATATGTTTCGCAGGTTTCCGCTTCCTTTTGAGCTTTCCATGGCCAATCATTTCATTTGCTTTTTCAACTGCTTCTCTAGCTAATTTTTTTCTGACTTCTTTTGATCGTGTTTTGAGAGACGATTTAAAATTTTCACCTGATAATACATCATTCGCAACCATAGTGCCTGTTCGTAATGCTTCTTTTCCAATTGTTTTGGCGCCACTTATCAAAAATGGCATCGCACTGCGAAATAATTTAGCAAAAAATCCGTCTATACCGTATCCTCTCTGCAAAACTGTTCCTCGATAGTAAGGCAAACCTCTTCCTGTTTGCCCTGCATAATAATCTTCGAACTTTTGTGTACAACATGTATAAGGCACCAACATTTTGTTGATTTTTCTTTATCGCAATAAAAAAGGAAAATGAGATTAATTTAAAACGAAAGGCTCTTTTATATGATTTGCCGTAAACGAAAATGCAAAGTTAAAAAAAACTTTACCTCTTTCAAAAGGCACTAAATCTGCAAAATGAAGTCTGATATCAATTTGTACCGTTTGGAAATGTTGACGAATAATTGGTACATACAAGGGTCTCGGATAATAAGCATTAATAATTTCGCCATCGCTTCCTTCGACAGACACAATTTTTAGAAGAGGGTCTTGAACATCGCCAACGATTTGAGGCTCCGCGAGATCACAATACACATACATAACGGGAAACGATGACTTTGGGTCAGCCACAAAAGGACTTTGATGCAATCCTGTAAATTCCCCGGGTTCAAACCCTAAAAGTTCTGCTAGACCTTCATAAAGAACTACTTTCGATTTTTTATCTGTCTTGATTGTAACTCTTTTCGTAACTGGCTGATAATGAAATTCTATCTTATTTTTATGCGATGGTATCGTCATACTTTTAATGAGGTCTGGTAGGGTTTCGTAAAATCCAGGAGGATCTCTCCTGCCTTCAAACTTTCCATCCCCCAAGTCAAAACCAAACAAATTATTATCATTTCTAACTTTATACCATGTATGCGGATAAATGAAATCGACCAAAGCCATTTCCCATTCACCATTTAAATTTATGGGGATGGGCAGTTGAGTTGTAAATTGCGATATTTTATTATTTGGGAAAAAGCTCGTAGAGCTGTCTCTGATGAGTGTGATGTAGAACGACATCTTTCGGTGAAATGTATATGTAAGTATGATGTAAGTATGATGTCTACTCTATTTATATCATTCGAATATCTTTAACCCATGCGTTGAATTTTTCCGGATAGCCTTGAAATTTCACAAAATATTGAACATTTCCATTACGTTTTCTTTTCTTCAAAACCTTCTCCACAGGATAAAATCCTGAATCCGAAATCTTTTGCAGTTCTTGCTTGTAAAATGTTCCTTTTAGGATTTCTCCTGCTAAATCTTTTAATTTATAGACAACAGGCACTCGATGTATGATTTTATGAATAGTAAAAATTTCTCTTGTCCAATTTTGCTCGTATCCTTTCTCAAAACGTAGTTTCTCTTTACTTATACGAACGGTATCGCCAATACTCAAGTCATATTTCATTGGAGAGATTTTGTCGTTTGCATACAATGTTTTCCAAACCTGACTTTGATTGTCAAAGTTTACTGATGATGGCTCCATTTTAATACTACGATGCCATGTGTGATTATAACTGTGTACTAATTTATCGATTACATCTATGTATCTCTTTGTATTTTTTTCAGTAAAATATTTCCACATTTTCGTTTTAAGTGTACGATTAAAGCGTTCTACTACAGAAGCTTTTCTGGAGTTATTAGTTGTGAAAAAATGAACTTTCTGATTTTTTAAGAAATCTTGCACAAGCTTATTCGTGAACTCTTTCCCTTCGTCGCACTGCAGAGTTTGCGGCTTACGTTCCGAAAATAATTTTTCGAAAGCTCGTTTAATACATGGAGCTTTCTTATCTTTTAGAGGTATGACCCATGCATATTTCGACAAAATATCAATGCATGTCAGTAAATATTTATATCCGTCATTCAAAGAAGATAGAGATTGCATGTCTACTAAATCAGATTGAAACTGTTCGTTTAAGCCTCCTACTATGACACGATTTCTCGGGAATTTGTGTCGCAAAGGCTTGTGCAAAGTATACGAATCTTTCGTCTGAAGCCATTTCTTGATGTCTTTGGTTTTTACGCGACCTTTTAAAGCACGTTGAAAAGCACTGATACCACCGAAACTGGCTGGTAGTTCTGGATCCCGATACATCTGATTCAAAGCTTCCATTGCAACAATGATTATGATCTAAACGAAAGTTAACATTCATTTATATTTTCGTCTACAAACTAACACGTTGTTTATCTCATCAAAGTTGTACTTAAAATGACAAGTATTATATTATAACCTTTAATATATACCTTATTTTAAAAGTATGAATATAATTTAGAATAAATTTGTTTGAAATATTAATAAATTTAGTCTGAAGGATTTAGTTAAGATTTTTAGGATGGTGTTTCATCAACAATGAAGGATATATTCCGGTTTGTCAACCACATAATAATTGAAGATAATACGCATTGAAAAGAGAAAAAGACAGCTTTGTAACAACAAAGTGTATATTTTCTATTTCTTAAAATTTTGTAACTGATACAAAAATATTACTAAATTAAAAATCATTTTTTCTGTAAGTAATTGAAACTTTTAGAATATACAAGATATAAATAAAATGATTCAACATTAAAGATTAAGTTAAAAGTGTGTTTTAGTAAAAAATCAAGATATATTTTGTTTGTCAAAAAATACCCCTTTAAGTCCGTATTAAAAGTATATTAAGTTAAAAATAAAAACTTGAATATGTATGTAGTGTATGTATTGAAAGTATATTTTGGTTTGTTATTTTCAAAGGGGAAAAAGATCCATTTTAGAAAAAGACATGTTTTTAGTGAAATTTTTAGGGCTTATATGTTTTTACAAATGCAATTTTTAGGCGAAAAGAATTATTTAATTTTGTATTTTTTCTTATTTTTTAATCACGATAAGTACAGATATACTTTTCAAAGGAAGGAAAATATATTTTTATGTTAAGGAAATGAAAAAAATATGTATACGATCAAATTATTTCTATGATCAGTAAAATTAAAAAGAATATATTCATGAAAAAAAAAACGTTTTTTTTATGTTATAAAGTATTTTTAAGTATAGAAAATAGAGAAAAATTATTTATAGGCTCAGTAAAGTGAAAAAAGACATCGTCAGGAAATTAAAATATTTATAGGATTGGTGTGTAAGAAATAGTTCTATGTTCAGTAAACTTTCAAAGTATGTCATAATGTCAGGAAAAAGTATTTCTATGTTCAGTAAAATGAATATATATATACATATATATATATATTATACGTTTAGTAATACGTTAGTACGTTTAAAAATTTCAAAGTATGTTTTTGATGAATAAAGCAATATGGATTTAAAGATATTTTGCCAAAGATCAAACTTTTAAAAAAGGGTTGAAAAAAAGTCTGTTTTAAAGCAAGAAAGTGGATATTAAAGGTGGTACAAATTATTCTTAAGAAATATCTAAGTGCCGATAAAAGTCACAATGTTCAAATTCAGTCCCAGTTAAAGTTACGTTTGCGCTCAAATTCCCTTTAACTGGTAAATAAAATAAAGTCATTCGCCTGAAAAAGTATCCAAACAGCGCAAATAAGCCTTTGTAAAAAATATTTATTCTAAAAACTATCGCTGAAGTATTATTCAAAAATGCCTGGGCATTCCATTCCGTTTTCCCCCACAGCCAGTCAGCGAGGTGTTTCGTATAGATTATAACTCACAACAAATCAAAGGTAAGCGTAGCATGGTTAGGAAACGCGTTCATCTAGTGACCAAGAGTATGCGGGTTCGAATCCCTTGTTAAGCTTTTGTACATTTTCGTAATTCTAAAAAATAATAAATTCATTAAAGGGTTCTAATTAAAAAAACTTTAGTTAAGTTTATAATTCAGTTCAAAAGGCTTAAAATCAATTTAAAAATAATCAGTTTAAAACTTTAATTTTAGTTCATTCATTCAATTAAATAAATTGAAATAACCGATTACGTCATCATGAGAATAAGACATTCAGCATAAGGTTCTAATTAAAAAATCATTAAAACTGAAAAAATAAAAATAGTTTTGAAACCAATTTAAAATTCTAAACTAATCATCCATTCCATTAAAAGTTATATTCGTTTAAATTAAAATAAAAAATAATTCATTAAAAAAAAGAGACCCTTGTTTTGTAACACGTGATTGACTCCCCCTCTCATGAGCCACCCCTCGAGAAAACCGAAACTAATATTTTCCCCCTGATCCTCCCCCCTCAAACATCCAGCAAAAAACAACTCAACTACCGTTATCCTATACGATCCAATCACGTGACTCCCCCATTTCATCCCCCCACTCCTGAAACATTGACCACGCCCCTTTTTGTAGCACCTAGTGGGTACGATCCAGTCACGTGACTCCCCTCCCCCCTTTCCTATCCCCTCCTGAAAAAGCACCCTTGCCTCCCTCAAGAAAAAAATCAAACATCCTGCAAAAAACAATTGAACTACCGTTATCCTATACGATCCAATCACGTGACTCCCCCATTTCATCCCCCCACTCCTGAAACATGGACCACGCCCTTTTTTGTAGCACCTAGTGGATACGATCCAGTCACGTGACTCCCCCCCTTTCATCCCCCTTCCTGAAAAAGCACCCTTGCCTACCACAAGAAAAAAAAATCGCCCCCCCCCTAACAGTACATGTTCGGACACGCCCCCTTTTGATTGACAGCTGCCACGCTCCTTTTTATTGACAGCAGATGCGCCCCTTTTGTAGCACCAAGTGGGGCCCTTACTACTCAGCCCTAACAAAATACCTTGGTTATTGTTCAAGGTCTCAAAATTAGACTGAATATTATAACATTTCTAAACATAGTTCTCTTTTTTTTTCTTTTGATTTTCTAAAAGAAACAAATAATAAAACAAATTATTTAAATCATAAAAAAGAATAATTAAAAAGTACCTATTTTCATGAATATGTATTTTTTTTAGTAATTTAATTACATAGCTTTAATTAAAAATAATTATAATAAATAATTCTATGAATTGTATTTAGACAAGAAAGTCTCTTAATAAAAGACTATTAATTAATTTTATACGTTAAATTATTACTAATCAATAATAATAAAAAAAAAATAAAGAAAAATAAATTTCTTAAAAGTTTAATCCTTTTTGGATATAACATTTTTTTTTTTTTTTTAATTATCTTCACGTGTTTAACATTTCTAAATTTGTATTATTATTATTATTAATTCACCAATCTTTGAATGTAAGATTATACAGATTAGCATTTTAAACAAAGTCAAAATAAAAACATTTGGTGCAGAATCAATGTTCGCGTAGTCGAAATCAAACCGAAACTTTATTTGCTGAATAAGTGCCGCCAATATTTGTGAATTCTAGTCCAATTTAATTAAATTCAACGTCGATTTTTTTTTTAAAGAATTTAATAAATTTACAGCATGCAATATAAGAAGAAGCATTATTCTGCATTAGTTTCCAGAACACCCCTGATATTTGACGAAAATGCAACTTTAAATTTGAGGATTTCAGGTAATTTTTGCGTCAGATTGGGAACATTCCTGTATTTGAGCGGCCAGGGGGGTGCAAAAATAACGAGAAATGTTTCGCGTTTTAAGGAAATTTAATCAACGGAAAAATTCGTACAATTCATGAAATTTTTTGAGAGTGTCTAACAATAAGGAAGATACAGGAAATTCAGATTTGCTACAAAATATCATATAATTATAAAAATTGCGTTCCAAGAAAATCCCACCCAATTGCGGATTGCATAAGTCGCATGAATCACAGACTAATGAAACCGGTCTGCAATTAGGCGAGCTACTTAGGTGCTTAAAACGCGATAGGGATAATTATAATGATGAGAATACTTATAGGCGGTTCTAAAATAAAAAAGTCCCTGCTCAATAAGGCTAAACTTTCTAACATATTTTCTGACTTATTTTTAAACATTAAACGCATGACATTTGCAAGCATAATTATTGAAGTGATTTGTAATCGAACATCGCTTTTTTTTTTCATTTCCGATAAATGAATTGCATTATGAATTATAAACAATTATTTTATGAGGAAAGAACTATAGTTTTTTTTCTTTTCCTGCACTGTCGCGCCCGGAAATTTGCTTCAAAATGCCAAGTCTGATAGCATTTTCTGAAAAATCTTCCGTCTTTTCTGAAAACCGGAAGAAAAAAATCGATTACACACCTTTTTAATAAGAGTACCTGCCAATTTGATACGTTTCCAAACAAATATGAATTTTAAAATGTGCTAGGAAGTAGCCAGTTTGGATTTGAGAACAATCTTCTCAGAAAGAGACTCTTTGAGAACAGGCCGTTCTCAAATCCAAACTATCTACTTTATAACACATTTTTTTTAAAATTTCTATCAATTTCTTCGGTACATTCATGAATTACTGAATTAGAATAATGCTTCTTTTTATATTGTATACTGTATATCCATTAAATTCTTTAAAAGAAAAATCGATGTTGAATTTAATTAAATTGGACTAGAATTCACAAATATTGGCGGCACTTATTCACCAAATAAAGTTTCGGTTTGATTTCGACTACGCGAACATTGATTCTGCACCAAATGTTTTTTTTTCACTTTGTTTAAAATGTTAATCTGTATAATCTTATATTCAAAGATTGATGAATTAATAATAATAATAATAATAAAAATTTAGAAATGTTAAACACGTGAAGATAATAATAATAAAAAAAATTATATCCAAAAAGGATTAAACTTTTAAGAAATTTATTTTTCTTTACTTTTTTATTATTTTTGAATATTAATAATTTAGCCTATAAAATAAATTAATAGTCTTTTATTAAGAGACATTCTTGTCAAAATAAAATTCATAGAATTATTTATTACCTTGCTTTTTTGTACCTTTTCATATTAAGAATGGAATTTTTACGTATGTCCTTTTCCCCTCAAAACGCGAAAAATTCACAAGTCTAAGCTCAAAATTTCCTGAAATTCTCCAGCCAAAAGACGGAAATTCCTTCAAATAACAGAAAAATCTCTTTCATTCACTGAGTTGTAGCTGAAACTTGCTGCGTGTACTTTTACTTGACGATTTTTTATTCTTTCTTCACTGTAAAAAAAAAAAAAAAAAAAAAAAAAAAAAAAAAAAAATAATAATAATAATAATAATAATAATAATACGACCAGTTTTTCTGTAGGAATCGGAAAAATAGTTGCCCTTATCGTATCGTTAATTTCCGACCCAGCTCGGAATAAAATCCGTAAAATACCGTTTTATTCACTATTTCCTTTATTTTACGGATTTTATTCCGAGCTGGGTCGGAAAATTTTCCGGTACGATAAGGGCAACTATTTTTCCGATTCCTACAGGAAAACTGGTCGGTTTTTTTTTTTTTAACAGTGTTGGGAGTGTAAATTATGAACAAAACTTCGGATTCAGAGCGGGATAAGATATCCTGTATTTTGACTGAGTCGCTTGTTTTGAAATGTATTGCGACCCCGTTTCCTGTACCAAAAAATATTCATTGTAGTGTACCGTACCACCTCTTAAAGTTTGTGTTACACTGTAAAAAAAATCCGACCAGTTTTCCTGTAGGAATAGGAAAAATATTGCCCTTATCGTACCGGAAAATTTTCCTACCCAGCTCGGAATAAAATCCGTAAAAAAAAAGGAAATAGTCAATAAAGCGGTATTTTACGGATTTTATTCCGATTTTACGGATTTTATTACGAGCTGGGTCGGAAATTTTTCCGGTACGATAAGGGCAACTATTTTTCCGATTCCTACAGAAAAACTGGTCGTATTTTTTTTTACAGTGTACTCTTTATTTTTGAACACCCGGCAATATAAAAAATAATCTACAAAAAGTTCTCTTTAAAAGCTGAAATATCAAATGAAATTAATGTAAGCAGTATTTCTCAATAAAAATCTTGAAAAATAAAATGCTTTTATTTTTCAAATTATTTTTATTTCACATTGCTAAAAATAAATAGAAATAATGCTTTAAAAATATCGAGCATTTCTCAGGATGTGCGATGTAATTAATATTAAAAAATATAATATTAATACGTATTAACATAAAAACATTTTATATATTAATTGAAATAAAATATTTTATTTAATATTTAAAATATATAATGTTTATAATTTTTAATTCTACAGCTCATATTCAAAATATTAGAATAATTACTTTTTTTTTTTTTTTACAAATTAAAAATCTGAAAATATCGTTTGATAATTTAATGTATTTTAATGCAAATATGCAAACGATATTTTTATTAAGAACTTATTGTTGATTAAACTTATTTATTATCTTAAAATTAATATCATTTTTGAAAAGATTAATTGAAAAAAAATATTTTGAAAAGTCAAAATATTAGAATATTTCACATTAATTCTCCTTTAATTATCACCAATTCATAACTGGTGGCATCATTGATTAAATGCAGACGATTTTATTAAAAATTAGTATTCTTTTTGCAGTTTGTTTGCTTTTTCGTCTTAAAATGGGTCGTGTGAGTGATATTCCTGAATCTATTAAACTTCGTATGGTTGATTTGTATCGGCACAGTAAAAATCAATGTTATATAGCGAATTATTTACATCGTTCGCGATCAAGCGTTAGTAAAATACTAAATCAATATTTAAAAAAAAAAGGAAAATTTCAAAATAGGCGCCGAAATTGTGGCCGAAAACCAAAAACATCTGCTAGAGATGACAGTAAACGGAAGCGTATAGTTACGAAAACCGTTTTAAAAGTGTGCGATTCTTGCACTGAAAATGGAGTTGAAGTTTCTAGATCGACAACATTAAGACGTCTCCATAAATTTAAGTGTGAATCTCGTGTACCGAAAACAAAACTTCTCATGACTGCAAAACAAAAGCGTATAAGATTGAATTGGTGTAAATCAAGACGTTTTACGAGCGAAGAAGATTGAAAAAATATATTATTTAGTGATGAAAGTATGTTTTGTGCTTCATATGGTAATCAAGGTATTCGAGTTTGGAGAATGCAGCAAGAAGCATTTGATAAATAGTGCTTTAAACGTTCCGTAAAATTTGCTGCTAGTGTCGTGGTTTGGGGTTGCATGAGTACAGAATGACCTGGAAAGTTATGCATCGTCTACGAAAAGGTTAACTCTCAAATATATCAAGAAATTTTGGAATATTACATGATTCCATCATCAGAAGATTTATTTGAAGATGATTTCGTCTTTCAACAAGATTTTGCGCCACCACATACCTTGGTGTCAACTAAGAGTTGGTTCCGCCAACGCAACATTAAGGTACTTCCTTGGCCACCAAACTCACCAGACCTTAATCCCATCGAAAACTTATGGTGTATAATGAAGAAAAAACTCCAAGAAAATCCTCCTTCAAGTAAAACTGAGTTAATGTCACGTATAAAGTCAATTTGGGCTAATATTGATAGAAATGTTTGTAAACACCTTGTATATAGTATGCAAGATCGATTGTACGCTGTTATGAAAGCTAAAGGGGATGCTACAAAATATTAACTACCATTTACTTCATATTCATAAGGCAATATTGTTGCGTATAATAAAATATTCTAATATTTTGAACCAATCTAAATTTTATTCTAATATTTTGATGTGTTTCAGAAAGCTGTATACCTAATTTATTGTACTGTATTTTATATTTTGTAAATGTTAAAGTCTTATATAAACATCAGATTTAATTTATAAGAAATTTAATTGCATTTACTAAATATCAAACATAAATAAATGAAAAATATTCTTTTCTTATAACTTTTTCTCAATTATTCTAATATTTTGAATATGAGCTGTATGTATTTACCGTAAAAAACTAACTAAGTAAGATTTAATATCCTATAAACAGAGTTTTAAGAAGTATAATAATTTATTTATTACAAGCTAAAAAAAAATCTGAATTCGAATAAAAAATTAATATATTTTTTAATTATTATTTCAATTTTTTGTTTGTTGTTAACTAAATTTAAAAAAAAAAAAAAAAAAAAAATTACAAGAAATATGTTTTTTCTCAGAAAAAGTTAATATCTGCTGTAAATGGTTTATCTTATTAGGGCACTTCTCAAGTCCTGCTCGACGCGCAACACTTTCTGACACATTTTCTCACTCATTTTTAAACGTGAATTCTCAGGCTTGACTATTGAAGCGATTTCGAATCGACACTAGTTTTCCATTTTTCGATAAATAAATTATTGATCGAGATGTAAGCGATTCTGGTAATGTGACGACAAGTTTTGCTACTTTCTCGCGTTGCCGCATCGGGAATGCGGCTCATAACGCCAACTTTGACAGTATTTTCTAAAAGAGCTTTTCCGTTTACCATAAAATGGAAAACGTCTTTCGCTTACATAGTTTCTGAATAACACCTGCCAATTCCGAACAAAAATTAATTAAACAATGCGTCAGAAAGTAGCCTCCTTTGGATTTGAGAACAGCATTAAACAAAATGTTTGGTCCAAACATTTAAATTTTGTCGATTGTAATACAGAAAGAAAAGTTAGATTCTGGTTAATGGCTTGAGTGTCCAAGAAAATAATTTAAGTTTTAAGCATATGTGCATAGGTAGAGAAATCACTGCTAATTACAATATATTTGAATTTTTTGAAAAAAAAAAAAATAAAAGTACAGTTTGCAATGTATTTCAAATATAGTTTTTAAATATTAAATTACTTTAACCCTCTAATGCCCATGGTAGCCTATATGCTACCATCAGTGTTTCTAATTTAGTGGATTTTTAAGATATTCCAAATTCCTACCATAAATTTTAAATAGTAATATTTGCTTTATTTTATAAATGAAATTCCGTCATTAAATGAAACGAAATTTTTGATTGAAATTTTCTGGTATAAATGGAGATTCTCTGAATTACGGAATCTCTAGAACTTATTCTACCCTGGGAATTAGAGGGTTAATTGTCACCCAGAACCCTTTCTAAAAAATTGAATAAACTTATGCCTTAGCTTTCCAAACGTTACCATAATAGACACATATGCAAAATAATAATAATAATAATAATAATAATAATAAGGAGAAGAAATACTTAAACTCATTTAAAACTGAATCTTTTGGGACGCTAAGTCCCTTTAAGTGTGATATCCTTTTTCCTTAGGTGAATTTTTTTTTTCTAAAAAAGAAAAGAAAGAACAAAGCAAGATCTAAGTTCTAAAAATGAAGTTTTCGAAATCTGAGTTGAATTTACAGGTAGTATAAACAGATAATATTACAGACAGTATAAAATGCGGAAAAGGATAAAATAATACATCTGGACTTCTGACACACTAAGTAATTCTCAAATTCTTTGAAACCTAAGAAGATGTGTGTAATTGTGTCGTTCAAAAAAAAAAAAAAACCTAGATTCTGCATATCAAATTTAAGAACTTTCTCCTGCACTGCTAAAACACGAGAATAGAGAATTAAATAATAAAAATACCATTATAGTGAGAAAAATATTTTACATTTTATATCATGTTTTTATATGTTATTATTTAGGCATCATGTTTATCCAAAATGTTGAACTCAGTATCATATAAAAATTGAAGATGGATAAGATTACATATAATTAGTTTTAAGAGTAATAAAAAGACGCTAAGTTCTTCATTTTTAGAGAAAACAATCTTATCTTATTATTACTACGTTCCTTAACATTATGCCACATATTTATACAATAATATACGAGCATATTAAGATTCATTTTGAAAACAATGTGATAAAAATTATTCTTCCAGCAGCAATTCTAAATAAGGAGTACTTGAAGGAAATAAATACCCGTTTTATTCGCATATACAGGGTGGTCATAAAAAAACTTTGCCGATATATGTATCTCAAGCGGACTGTCCGTTTAACCAATGGCGATGAGATTTCATGTATAGTTATTTAGAGGTAATGAGCTCGAAATTCTGTGAAAACCGTGAAAACAAAGTGGTGCCCACGGTTACGGTTATAGGTACATAAACTCGAACTTTTCGAATGGCAACACACATTTCTTCCCGTCGCAAAATGCTCAGCGCATGCGAAAATCCTAAAGAGCGTTGGAACGGTACGTGTATCACAAAACTTTTTTGATATCGTCAATTCAGCAAGAACATTTAAAGGGATAAGTAATTATGTCCACTGAATTTTAAACTAGTTGTAATCTAACTGTCGACGAAATTCCAAAATAATTTTCTTAGACAAGGCACGAAAAATAACTTTTTCACAATAAAAGGCATTAATCCATAAAGCATTTTTAACTGACTTTCAACGAAGGAATACGGTTCGTTTACCGTTTGTATCTTTTTTTTATGTCTTTCCACGCAAAACTTCTGAGCGCATGATACGATTTTCATACTTGTTTTGTTGGAAAGGTCTCTTTCTTCAGACGATCTCATTTTAATATCATTAGGATCTAAAAATGATATGTTTGTCTGTATGTCTGTTTCCATGTCTTTTTTTTTTTACCTTAATTTTCTAAAAATTATGACCAAAGAATTACGAGTATGCTGCGGAGATACACAATATTATCTTGCGTTTTTATTAAAATAAACATCTTATTGTGTGTATTTTTTTTCCGTATATCATAATTTACTGTGCATCAAAAAAAGTGATATCGGCAAGAATGAGATAAAAAATGGGTGTGGATTAGACTGCTGCATCAAGCCAGGAAACGGGATTTTATCCGAACGCGGGTTTAGTCCAGGCAATAGGGAATTTTACCTAGCAAAATTAATGGTAGTTCTGGAAATCGGCTTACTTTATGTTTTTTGGGTCGCTGAATCCGAATTTGTAACTTCCCACCAAAATTTCCCCCGGCAACACCCCCCAAATTTTGGTAAAATGCCCCCACCCCAAAAAAAAGGTTTTTATTAAAAAAATCAATTTTTTTATTGTTTTAGGGGAAAAGTATCAAGAAATTCAGATTGCACAATTCCACTTAACCACTCACACGTTTACATTCGCCCTCCCATCTCCCCTCCGAACTTCCCTTATAAGGTTTACTTTAAGTTTTTTGGGTCGCTGAATCCGAATTTTTAACTTACTCCCAAAATTCCCCCCCCCCCCGAATCCCCCAAAATAGTTGTTATTAACTTAAATTTCTTATTGTTTTAGGGGAAAAGCATTACGAAATTCAGAAACTAGACAAAATTTGCAACAAATAGGATATATGACATTATGACGTAGGATAAACGGGGAGAGGGGGGCTGCCTCGGAACATTCCCCGCGCGCTTTTCTCAAAAACCAAAAATTTTCAAAAAATCAATTTTTTGGGGGGGGGTTGCCGGGTGAAATTTTGGTGGGAAGTTACAAATTCGGATTCAGCTGACCAAAAAACATAAAGTGAGTCGAAATCCAGAACTAGTATTAATTTTTCCAGGTAAAATCTCCTATTGCCAGGACTTCATAACTTAGTGCACGTTGCGCCGCGGTGCATGTTCAGAGGCAGCCCTCCCCCTCCCCGTTCATCCTACGTCATAATGTCATATATGCTGTTTGTTACAAATTTTGTCTAGTTTCTGAATTTTGTAATGCTTTTCCCCTAAAACAATAAGAAATTTAAATTAAAAACTACTATTGGGGGGGGGGGGGTTCGGGGGAAATTTTTGGGGGAAAGTTAAAAATTCGGATTCAGCGACCCAAAAAACTTAAAGTAAACCTTATAGAGAAAGTTCGGAGGGGAGATGGGAGGGCGAATGTAAACGTGTGAGTGGTTAAGTGGAATTGCGCAACTTAGTTCACGCAGCACCGCGCGCATGTTCCGAGGCAGATCCCCCCTGCCCCTTCATCCTAAGTCATAATGTCATATATCTAATTTGTTGCAAATTTTGTCTACATTCTGAATTTCTAGATACTTTTCCCCTAAAACAATAAAAAAATTCATTTTTTTAATAAAAACATTTTTTTTTTGGGGGGGGGGGACATTTTACCAAAATTTGGGGGTTGACGTGGGAAATTTTGGTGGGAAGTTAAAAATTCGGATTCAGCGACCCAAAAAACATATAGTAAGCCTTTTTCCAGAACTACCATGAATTTTGCTAGGTAGAGCCCCTATACGGTCTCTATTGCCTGGGCTAGTTGGGTTGGCAGTAGTTTTTTTTTTTTTTTTTGCGAATCAAGGTCGAGTCAGGTTGACTCTATTTATTTCAGGTTCGGGTAGGTTTTCGGTTTGGTTCTTGCCTCTTGCGGGTCGAGTTTCGTAAAACTCGTTAAAAAAATATATCCAAGACATTGTTTAAGATGAAAAATTACGTATATTTGCATACAAATGAGTATATATATTTTAATTTTCTACATAAAAGTTAAAAGAGAGATATTATTACACAATATTTTTTTCCTAATTGCATTAATATATGGATTAATTTTATTTCATTTCCAGTTTCGGGTCAAAGTGCTTTAGATTTGGGGAAAGTTTCGGGTTGAATTGAAGTAGAATTTTCGGTTTCAGATGGGGTATAACCAGACACGTGCAGGGCTATAATGTGGATAACAGTAAAGGAATGCCACAAAACACGAAGTTAAGAAACAATTCCCTGAAGTCGGTTTTACTTTTTTGTTAAAAATTACTTGTTCATTTATACATTTTGAATTTTAAGTGTTTTTTGAAGACCTTAAGAAAGATAATTTGTTTCCGACAGAGCACTTAAACTGTGATTTGTCTCCTAAATAAATATAAATTTTCATTTTTAATAAATCATTTCACTGTTACAAGAACAAGTGGTATTGTAACTATGTAAGCTTTCAAAGGTTATGTAAAAATTTTGTTTGTAATTTCTAAACTTACACATATGCGATTTTATATTAAGATATAGCTTACACACGTTTGGTCTATTACTTAATTCTCGTTTTTAACCCCTTAAGGTCGCGCCTGATAAGTGTAGGCTACTTAAAAAAAAAAAAATCAGATTGTTTGATTTTAGACCACTTTTCTTAAGTAAAAATATTCACCTTGTTTAATGGCAAATAAAATGATGCGAGAATAAAGCCAATTAGCCTCTTTTTAAAAACTGATGGGAATCAAACAATCTGAATAAATAAAAAAAAGTAGCCTACACTGCCCGTGAAAGTCACGGGCACGGAAATTAAGGAGTTACCGTATACACTCGTGTATAAGCCGACCCCTAAATTCGAGAAAAAATATGTTGCATACCAGTATTTTTGTGTAGCTATCTTCGCCTTATTTAACATCAGCAAATCAGCAAATTATGCATTTATATAAGACGAAGATAACTCTTTTAAAGTACTGGTTAGTCAGTTATTCCTCTCGAATTTGGGGTCGACTTATACGCGAGTATATACGGCAAGAACACATTTCTGTTGCTTTCGATTCTATCACAGATACATAGTCTAAAATGGACTTTAAAAAAAAATACTTTATTAATCTACAGACCTTGGTGTATGTTAACTGGGAACCTAAGAGGTGTACAGGTGCTTATTTTTTAATTCATTTGTTCATAACGCAAGATGGATATAACTGCTTCTTTCTGGAAATGTTAATCCTACGTATCATTAAGAAAAAATGGCGATTTTTAAATTAGTATTGCTGATTGATTGTTAAATCACGCAAAATTTTCCTCTTTTCAGTACTTTTTTTAGACATAAACCACATAATAGTTTTAAAATCTTGAGCTAAATAAATTAATTTTAATTGATAATCTATTATGAATGTCTTTTTCAGCAATAATTAACTACACGGAAACATATATTAAATTATTATAAAATTATTTTATATGTGATTTATATGCTGATTTGAATGCTTTATAGTTTTTCAATCAAATGATAATTGATAAGAGTATGTTAAATGGTAATAAAAATAACTATTATTATGCTACATATTATAATTAACTTGATAAACATAAAAGCAATGTTTAATACTTAAAAAAAAAAAAAAAAAAAAAAAAAAAAAAAAAAAAAAATATCCTTAAAAGTAAGATTATTTCTTCATTTTAATTTAAAAATTATTTATTTGCATGCTTGAATAGTGAATAGTAATATACAGGGTGATTCATAAATATCGAAACAGTAGACTATTTCCTTAAATATTGCCCCTAGACCCATACTTCCAATTGCAAAGTTTCATAAAAAAAGGTGCAAAATTTAATGACATAAGTTGCAACTCCATGAGGGGTCTATTTGAAAAAAATACGAAAATAAAATTTTTATACGGCCCCCGTAGTGTAAAAATTCCAATCAGGAAAACTTTCCTTATCCATTCCTGAATTAAACACAAAAAATTGCATCTTCATATCTGAAAAACTCGCAGAGTTATGGCCGTTTAAATAATACACCAGGTTTTAAGGGATTAGACACAAATTGAAATGCGTGCAATCCAAGAAACAATGTTACTTTAAGAGTTCTAGGAAATGTAAAAAATATATTTGTTGAGTTAGAATTTTGATTTTTTTTTCTTTTTTGTGATGGTTAACCATATAATTTGCAAACAAAATCACATCCTAATATTTCTCATAAAGTTTTTAAAAAATTTAAATGATTAATATTTTTTTAAGCGGATTTAATTTAAAATCTTCATAACTCGAAACATTATTCATCGGATTTTAAATTTTTTTCATTTAATTAAAGAGGAAAGTATAATTTTAGTTTTGTTTCAGGATTTTTTTAAATATTAATTTTAAAAATATTAAAAATATTTATTTAAAAAATTATGTAACTTATTTTTTAAAAAATCATATTTTCAAGTTAATGTAACATAATCAAAAAAGACATGTTCCAAATTTGCACCTTTTTTATTTACGATTCTTGACTTATAATAATTTAAAGACGAAAAATGATAAAAAGAAAAAAAAAAACATCATGCAGAAAAACGCATTTAAAGTTTTAAACATCGTTTGGCTCCTAATAAAATATTTAGATGCATTTTTAAAAAATGCACGTGAAAAAGTAACTTCTTTCTGTAGCTTAAACTTCCGCTTCAGTTTAACTTTTACCTATTCCACGCCCTTTTTGTACTGTTTAAATGTCCATAAATAAATGCTAAATGTGTAATTTGAAATAATGCTTTTCTAACATGCCGATTAAGAGTTTTCATAATTTTAGCCCTCACAAATTCATGCTTTTTATCGTTCTGGCGAGGCCGTTAAAATAGTCTGTATTTTGGGGCCGGGCCAGATACGGGATGGGCATTTTTTTTCTGAAGACTCGGCCAGGACGGGTCTAACGTATTTTTTCATACCCAACCGGATGTTGGTGTGATTTATGACGGCCAATTATCTACACGAGGGATATGGGCCCGAAGGGGGGGGGGGGTTGTGCCTTCCGTGGGGGTCTTTCTAAGGGAACCTAACCCGTATTTACGCAAGGATATCCAAGGTTGGAAGAAAACCACTGAAAACTCGGAACGATTGAGCCGAAGGGCGCGATTGGGTTCGAACCCAGCACCTCCCGTCTACCAGCTTTGAGAGCAGACCTTCTCGGTCACTGGTTATACCGAACCGGAACTGACTTCCTTATTCCTAGGTCTCCCCTGGGCGAAATTTTCAATCCCGGTCTCGAGACAACCCTTATTAAAATCATTATCTCTGACTGACCTAATTCGTGCAAAAATAACTAAAATTTGTCTCAGCCCAAAAACTTTTACAACAAATGCATACAATTTTAAATGGCCATTATTTTACAATAAAACTTTAAAATTCATATTTTTAAAGGATAGTAAGTTTAAAGGCAAAAAAAATGAAAATACAGTAAAACTAGTGAAAAAAATCTGCCTATGACGGAATCCTTTCTTAAACGGAAAAATCTGTTGATCCATGGAAAATGAATATAATAATACCTGAGAAAAAATATACCAACATTTACAACTCCTAAGAAGGGAATTTGTCTATAACGATTTTTTTTCCTTTCCTATGTGATTCCATCTTAAAAGATTTTACTTTATAGCATTTTTCATTGTCTCCAAAACATGTAATATGGATTAACGATATTGAAGGAGAAGTGAATCGTTTTCATATAAATAGATAAGTATTTTAGGTCAGAACTCCTCCATACGAAACAACTTTTATCCATATCGATGTAAAAAACTATGTAGAAATTCAGTCAGGCCGGGCCAGGTTACTATTTGAACTGTTATCCAAGCAGGGCCGAATTTTTTTCCTATGGGTCGGTTCGGGACCGGACCTAGATATTTCGACCCGTGCATACCTCTAGTGCAGACCACCAGCATACTTTGAAAACAGGTTTAACGTAAAATCGATACGCTGCCGATTTTATGTCCAAGGTAGAGGCACTGTCTTATATCGACTTTTAATAATGTACAATTTGTGGATGACCCTTATCTTGCATTCAAAATGAGTCAAAAACTCGTCGCTCAGAGGCATGGATAAATGTTGTAAGTCACGAATTTTGTATTTTGATATCTCGGCGAATTTTGAAGGTATCGAGATGAATTTTTTTGTGTTTAATTCAGGAATGGATAAGGAAAAATTTCCTAATTGGGAATTTTACTCTACGGGGCCAGTATAAAAATTTTATTTTTGTATTTTCTCATATAAACCCCCCATGGAGTTGAAACTTATCTCATCAAATTTCGCACCTTTTTTTATGAAACTTTGTAATTGGAAGTATGTACCTAGGGGCAATATTTAAGGAGATAGCCTATTGTTTCGATATTTATGAATCACCCTGCATAAAAAAAATCACATTTTTTTTATGATAGACCATGTCCACCATTGAAAATTGGCACGAACACAGAAAATTCAGATATTTGTAAGTTGCAGCAAAAAACGCTTGTTTCTTTATTTAATTTAGCAGCGCACGTGTGTAATTATTACTGTTTATATTTTTATGAAGTACTATAGACTAATAATGTCTGTCCTTCGATTGTTTTATTGTTTCTTAACTTTAGATGAAATGAATGAGATAAAAGGAAAATTGAATGAAAAATATATTAAATTTCTACTCATGTTAATTACAGGTTGCAATCGCTTCTACCAGATGACCATGGCCTTTCAGGCGGCAGTATGCAATCTTCTATCAGATGACCTTTGAGGCCAGAGAAGGGCGAAGAATAAGTTGCTTTGCTCGGATGACATTTTATTTAATTATTCACTAACTTGAGGTAAAGATTGTAGGAAAAGATCCGAAAAAGAAATGTCTCAAAAGTTAAATAAACAAACAAATAAAATATAATCAAAATTATTAGTACAAACATTTAGTGGTGATAATGTACTTTAAGACAAACAATTTTTGTGTAGAAAATCAGGGTCGCAGTCGCAGTCTGCTTATTCAACTAAGAATACAGGGTGTCTCAAATTGATCCAAACAGGCTTTTCGTTTATAACTTTAAAACTATTGAAGACATATTAGAATTTTTTTTAACATACTACCTTTGTTTTGTGTGAGATGTGATGATATCAAAGAAAATGATAAAATAGCACTGTAATTCGGTCACTGACACCGTATGTACTGACAGCTACATTCTGAATTAGGGAGCTTCTAACTCACTGTTGTTGGGACGCGAGTGGTGGCCATTTCTAACATTTCTCATTATACAATCTCACTTCACATAAAACCAAGCAATTCTCTTGGGAATATGATTACGACATCTTCATTACTTCTAAAGTTTTGAAGGAAAATCTTAGTTCGCGTTTAAAGTGAAACACGTTGCTTTCTTGACTAAGTAAGTGGGTTAACATTGGTTTACAATAGAAGAAATGATTTTCTTGACATATATTGAGCCTTTTAATGTTTTTATTAATAATACTGAGACACCCTATATTATACAGCATAGCAGGTTATCCATATGATGAGCAAAGGGCATTTTGATTTTTATGCGGAATTGTTGCTTCAAAGTGATTCCAATAAACTACCCTTTTTCAAACTCTGAATAATCTTTGATCTTGATCTGGTCTGATTCTTAATCTGATTAATATAATAATTAATATGAAGTCGGTAACAATGGCACAGTCACATATACGGTACCTGTATCAAATAAGGCCACGTTGAGATTTCAAATCACAATAAACTATGTTATATCAGAATTAACATTTTAACCCTTTAAGACCGGAATAATTTTTGGTAGAAATGAAAAGTTTTGGTGGTTCCGCCTAATTAATAGAATCATATTTGATTGAAAGAAATATTTAAAAAATTATTCGATGTCAGGCTATGCCAAGGGACGATCCGCGCAATTCTGTGGGTGCAGGCTCGACTTCAAATCGCGCAAAAAGAGGAAAACGTTTTTCTTTTTCTTTAGGATCATCTACACAATTGTGTAGGTCAGGTCTTAAAGGTTTAAATGCGAATGTAATATTTATACATACAATTTTACAATGTTAAATCATGTGTACTCTTGTCGCTGTTTAATTGTGGCAGGGAGAGTTCAAAACAAAGGACACTATATAATGGCTTTATTAGTCTTTATGTTTATGTAATAATTAATATTAAATGGTATTTTTCTAAATATATGATTTAATTTTAATTAACTGATATTTTGCAGGTCAGGTATTACACCAGAATAGAACAAAATAAATAGTCCTCCTTGTAAGACCATATTCTGTGGCTGTTCTATTTACGGGCATGCCGTTTCGGACAGCCAAAACTGATTTATATTTCACTCTATTGAGTTCTCTTTACCACCACTTTGATACATTCTATAGTTTTCTACAAATATTGATTACATAAAATGTTTAATTTTTTTTTTTTGGTAATGACAATATACGATGACGATAAAGTGTCCCTTAATAAGACGGGTCCTTATACGGCCTAGCCTTGATTTTGGTTTTTCGCATGTTTTACTTTAAAAAAACAAACAGAATTTAAAATACAGAATATTTCGATACCGTATATACTTGCGTATAAGCCGACCCCAAATTCGAGAGGAATAACAAACCACATACCATACCAGTATTTTAAAAAAGTTATCTTCGTCTTATATAAATGCAAAATTTGCTGGTATTAAATAAGGCGAAGATAGCTACACGAAAATACTGGTATGCAACATATTTTTTTATCGAATTTAGGGGTCGACTTATACGCGAGTATATACGGTAAATGGTTTTATATTTATAGACAGAACATTAAAGATTGACATTTGATAACGTTTATATTAGGAAAAATACAATAAAAAAATCTGTTTTACTTTGAAAAAATGGAAAGTAAGGTCGTGAAAAAAATGATGATTATTATTTTTTTTTATATAAATAATTTCATTTATAAGAACTGAGATGCTAACTTAACCCTTTGCGGTCCAACGTCGAGTCTGACTCGATATCATCTTTCTTTGCAAAATTTGTTTTTGGCACCAGTAATAAAGAAAAGTAATATTTGCCTTATATAATTAGAGCATATTCGAAATTATGTAACTGAAACTAATTTTAAAAAAATAGTGCCAACCGAATAAAATTTGTGTCAGGAAAGGGTTAATAGAATTTCCTTTGGCCAATCCTTGGCATAATACTTTTCATTTTAAAGAGAATTGTTTAGACCCCGTGTTTATAAATCTTTTTTATCTCATGGTACACTTGAATATATAGTTGAACTTCTGCGGCACACTTGACCCCTTGAAGAATGGTGGTTTATTTTTAGACCACTCAATTTTAATCCTTAAATGCTACATTAACATAATTTTAGAATAAAATTTTTCATTTTATTAAGTACGTGAAGAAAGTCTTTTACTTATTTATACTCATATTATAAAGAGGTAAAAATTGTTTATTTGTAGGAGGTAAGCTCTGGAACTACCGAACCGATTCCAAAAGTAATGGTATCAAAATGATGGTGTTAATCCAACTTAGAACATAGGCTATATTTTATGTCGGTGCCACTACCCCAAAGGGGGTGCAGGAGCAAAAAACGTTCTAAAAACGCGATTTTTGCATTACAGAAGGGCCTAGAAATATGAAATTTGGAATATTAGTTACTTATAAGATATAAATGAGGTCTAAGAACAGTTCTTAAACAATTCGAAATTTAAAAGGGTTGAAAATGCACAAAAAGCGTTCTAAAAAACGTTCTAAATTGTAGTTTCTACATAATCTCAGGAAATACCAAACCGATTCCAAAAGTAATGGTATCAAAATGATGGTGTTAGTCCAACTTAGAACATAGGCTATATTTTATGTCAGTGCCACTACCCCAAAGAGGGTGCAGGAGCAAAAAACGTTCTAAAAACGCGATTTTTGCATTACAGAAGGGCCTAGAAATATGAAATTTGGAATATTAGTTACTTATAAGATATAAATGAGGTCTAAGAACAGTTCTTAAACAATTCGAAATTTAAAAGGGGTGAAAATGCACAAAAAGCGTTCTATAAAACGTTCTAAATGGTAGTTTCTACATAATCTCAGGAAATACCAAACCGATTCCAAAAGTAATGGTATCAAAATGATGGTGTTAGTCCAACTTAGAACATAGGCTATATTTTATGCCGGTGCCACTACCCTAAAGGGGATGCAGGAACAAAAAACGTTCTAGAAACGCGATTTTTGCGTTACAGAAGGGCCTAGAAATACGAAATTTGGAATATTAGTTACTTATAAGATATAAATGAGGTCTAAGAACAGTTCTTAAACAATTCGAAATTTAAAAGGGTTGAAAATGCACAAAAAGCGTTCTAAAAAACGTTCTAAATGGTAGTTTCTACATAATCTCAGGAAATACCAAACCGATTTAAAAAATATTGGTGTCAAAGTGATGGTGACAACGCTTGCTCCAAGATAGGCTATGTTTTATGTCGGTGCCACTACCCCAAAGGGGGTGCAGGATCAAAAAACATTCTAAAAATGCGATTTATGTGTTACTGAAGGGCCTAGAAATATAAAATTTGAAATATTAGCTACTTATTAGGCATAAAGGATTTCTAAGAACAGTTCTTAAACGATTCGAAATTTAAAAGGGGTGAAAATGCGTGAAAAGCGTTCTAAAAAACGTTCTAAATGGTGGTTTCTACCCAATGTCAGGAAATACCAAACCGATTTAAAAAATAATGGTGTCAAAATGACGGTGATAACCCTTGCTCCAACATACGTTATGTTTTATGTCGGTGACACTACCCCAAAGGAGGTGCAGGGGAAAAACGTTCTAAATTGCGGTTTTTGCGTTACGGAAGGGCCTAGAATCGTGAAATTTGGAATGGTAGTTACTTATAAGGTATCAATGATCTCTAAGGGCATTTCCTAAAAAAATCGAAATTTAAAAGGGAGTCAAAAAGCGTTGTAAAAAACGTTCTAAATTGCGATTTCTATGCAATCTTAGGAAGTACTGAACCGATTTCAAATATAATGGTGTAAAAATTATGCTGACAGATCTCGCTCCAAGTTAGGCTATATTTTATATCTGTGTCCACTACCCCAGAGGAGATGCTGGAGCAAAATGCGCGAAAAGCGTTCTAAAAACGTTCTAAATGCCGATTTGTCAGCGATATCTCAGGAAAAATCAAACTGATTTAAAAAGACATTGTAGTAAATTGATGCTGACAGACTCTGCTCTAACATAGACGCTCTTTTATGTCGGTATCACTATCATCTAGACGTTGCAGGAGCAAAAAAGCGTTCTAAATTTCGATTTTTGTGATCGGTACGGGCTAGCAACTTAAAATTAGGCAAGGTACATATTTATTAGATATAAATTATCTTTAAGAACAGTTTCGAAAAAATTAGAAATTTAAAAAGGGGTGAAAATGCGCGAAAAGCGTTCTAAAAACGTTCTAAATTGCGATTTATACTCAATCTCAGGAAATACCAAAGCTATTTCAAAAGTAATGGTTGCAAATCAATGGTGATAGTCCCTGCTATAACATAGGTTATATTTTATGTTGCTGTCACTACCATCTGAGGGTTGCAAAAGTAAAACATGTTCTAATTTGCATTTTTTGCACAACTGAGGGGTCTAACACTTTGAAGTATGGCATGGTATTTACTTACAAGATGCAACTGCTTTCTAAGAACAGTCGAAAGAAAATTCCACATTTAAAAAGATGAAGTAAGCGGAAAGCGTTATAAATTACAATTTTTATGCAATCTTATCAAATACTAAACCGATTAAAAAAATAATGATGATAAATTGTTGGTGTTAGAACCATCTCAAACATATCTGTGCCACTACCACCAGAGGGTTGCAGGAGCTAAAAACTTTCTAAATTGCTATTCTGTGATACTGAAAAGGCTAGAAACTTTAAATATGGCATGGTAGTTACTTATAAAATATAAATGCCCTCGATGGACTGTCGAAAATAAATTCGAATTCAAAAGGGGTGAAGCGAAGGGGAGGTGTGAAAAGCATTCTAAAAAAGTCCTAAATTACGATATTCATGCAATTTCAGGGAATATAAACCGATTATAAAAGTAATAGTTGCGAATCAATGGTAACAGTCTCTGATCCTACACAGGCCGATGATTCTACCACCTGGGGTTTACAGGAACAACAAACGTTCTATAAAAGGCCTTTAAAAGCTTTCTAAATTACGTTTCTGTGGAATATTAATAATAAACCGATTTCAAAATTAATGTTGGCAAATTAATGGTGATAGTACCTAATTCAACATAGCGCTTTCTGTTGAGAGAGATGGTAGGACTTGGAATTTGACATGATAGTTAATTTTAAGATGTAAGAAGATGGTTTCTAAAAAATTCAAAACTTCAAATGAATACTGAAATGAGCGTATTAAATGAGCATAAAGGTTTCAAAATATTTTCTAAATTATCATTTATTTAGTTTTATTAATTTAAGTCTCATTTCTGCCTAATGTAGTGTAATAATGATGTTTAATCAAACTGTGTTTTAAATAGTAATTTTTGAATTATTCTTAAAAGTAATAAGTAAAAATTTAGTTAGTACCTTTTAATAAAAATTAGACATATAAATATCACTTGGCATATTTCAAATATTACGCGAGCAAAGCCGCGGGGTTTGCTAGTTATCAAATAAATTTGTTTTTATATTCTTGTGCCATTCAATCATTTCAGTATTTTACGAATAGAAGTATTTTCCCGCTGAAAGGGTTAAATAATGTCGATTAAAAGACATACTAAAGGAATACATATATGTTTAATTTATTTAACAACATAAGCAAAGTGCTTGACCATGGTAAAAGAAAAACTTATACCAAAATAATTTATTAAAATTTATAGCAATAAAATAAATGTTAAATTCTTGAAAACGTTTTTATTTTCTCTTTATTATACTACATTAACATTTAATCAGATGGCTTGGCTTAGGTTTTGTTAGAATATCTTCTTTTGAAAAATCGAAGTTTATAGATAAGGCAGACTTGTTAGTCAAAGATCTAGTCACCCTAGATCTATATTTATTTTTGACAATTTTCATTGCAGAAGTTTATACACACAATATTAAGAACTGCAGATTTCTTTTGCAATACTAGTATTCACATTTGGAGAAATGAGGTAAAACCAATATAGACTGTAGCATCCGTTTTGGAAATTTTTATGGCAATCAGCTTATCGTCTCTGATGTCAGGCTTTTTCTCTTTTGTAATATATAAAAATGTTATCAGTTATCGTACATACTAATAAGCATTTACCATCTAATCCAGGGTGGATTCCATCTAATGGGGTAATATTTTCTCCAAAGTAAATGTAAAAATTGTAATACAATTGTGTACAATAAATGTAAAAATTGTAAAATTAAATCTAGAAGAGTTTTATCCAGTTTAGAGCTTTTTACTATTACACTGTATTAAAAAAATAAAATAAAATGTTTCTTATTCTAAGAAAATACAATATAAACACAAACGAAAATATGCAATAACCTCTTCCGAGTTACCCACGATTCCGAAAAGCATTCTTTATCTTTAGGACCCCCATAAAGTAATATATTCGCGAGATTTAACGAAGCATTTATAAAAGAAAAAATTTTCTTTTGCTATCACTGATTTTCGGAAACGTTTCTAAGTAGCTTTTATAGTATATTATTTACTTTTCTCGGGTTTTTGGGATGCTATCAATTCTCAAGGAAACATTTTCATGTTCAAAAAACATGTTTTACATATGAACATGATAAATTAACAGCATTAACATTGACATTACATTTGTTGTTTTTGTTGTTACTCTGGCACGGCTAAATTCAGTTTCGGAGCTGAAAATGTTTAATTGAGAATTGATAGCATCTTAAAAACCGACATATCGGTTTGAGGAAACTGATTAATATATTATAAAAACTACTCAGAAACGGTTTTTGAATGTCAGTGGCAACAAAAAAAACTTTGTTTTTATAAATGTTTCTATAAATGTCGAAAATATATTAGTTTCTGAGGTTTCTAAAGATAAAGAACGCATTTAGGATTCGTGTTAACTCGGATAGAGTCCTGAATTTTGTCAAGTTACCCGCTTTTACCCGCACCGGACCCGATCCGCGGTTCGGGTCGGGTTGGCTCTAGATTTTTTTTGTTGCGGGTCGGGTTGACTTTTACTTTTTTACTGAAATGTCAGAATCGGGTCACGTTGACTTTCATTATTTGGGGTTTGGGTTGGGTTTGACTCTAGCGGGTCAGGTTCGGTCTGACTAGCATTTCAAAAGAATATGCAAAATATTTTTCAGGTTAAAAATCTATATACTATAAGACCTCCATAATGGCTTTTCTCCCTAAAAGCGGATACCTTTATTTAGCGAACACTTTTTCAATTCCTAAAATTTATATATTTGAACGCTTATATCTCTGAATAGCGAGCACCTCTCAATCTACACATACGTAACATGTGTATGTTTGCATAAACTATCACAAATACAATACATGTGATTTTGTGTGTATCAAAAACGAAATGTTGATAATATTTTTAATATTTCGAAAGAAGAAAAAAATGGTTCTTAAAGAAAGAATAATCTATGTTCACATTTTTTATATACATTTTATTTCTCATGCGGTAAATTGAATATATGCTCATTCATATTTAAATATGTATTTATTTTCATATGAAACATAGTTGTGCTAAACTTTTTGTGAAAATCTCAACAACCTGAGCGGCAAAAAAACTAAATATGACCCGCAAGAAATATGATAGTGTGAACCCGACCCACAGAAAGAAAATTAGATTAATTCGGAGCCGAAAAAAGAAAATTCGGAGCAACCTGAACCGATGTTTGGCTCTATTCAACGATTCCGAAATGTCCGCTATTCAGAGGTTTTACTATATTTGAATATTAAAGAATACACATTTGTTCATTCTTCTATGCAAAGCATAAAAATGATATTAGAGTTACAATTGTAGATTATTTTTCATGATGGCATTAAAAAACACGATTTCCTTTCCTTTCATTGCAGGTTCGGATCGTGTGTGGGTTGAAACACGTCGGATTCCGGTTGGATTACGGGTCGCCGACAATTATTTTTGCGGGTTCGGGTCGAGGAATGTTTTTGGTCTGGTTCGAGTCGGGTTGCTGGTTGACTTAAAATAGAATTTTCGGGTTCGGGTCGGGTACAATCCGACCCGCGCAAATCTCTAAACTCGGAAGAGGTTGTTTTCTATTTCCGAACGTTGTTATATCGCTTACCCGCAAGAAACGTGACAAACCCCCCAAAAATTCATTTTGCGTTTTATTCCACTAATAGGTCTGATGTCATAGGTACGCATCCTACTGCACAAACAGTTTCATAAGTGTAGCTATGCGGAAAAGCACTTTATTACGCTATATGCCCATTTTTGGCCACAGAAGAGAGGTGGAATGTGTGGGTAGGTAAAATTACCCAACCCTCTAAACCTCATCCTACTTCTTCATTTTTAAGGGTTTTAAGATATTATGCAAGTTTTCATTCCTGCATGCAGAGCTAAGTGCTATATAATTTCATGTTACAGTAAAATCATGCAAATTTTCTTTTGCCTCTTCTGTGAAATTTACTTTTGTCGAGATATGTCACTTTTCTTGCGAGTGAACGATATTATATTTTTGTTGATTAAGAAACATTTTCTTTTTTTTTTTTTAAGTGTAGTTTAAATATTTCTACTCCATTTTCTATTTTAATCCTATTCTTCACGGTCAAAAAATATTTTCATTCACTATATTAGCTTTATTTGTAAAGTGAGAATGCTTTCACGATTTCCTGGAGTATTTTTAAAAAGAGAGTTGAAACATTGAAATAGATTTACAAAAAATACAGTTTTATTACACTAAACTTCATCACAAAGCAAATCCCGTTATTTAAGAATATTATAACACTTCTGTTAATTCGTAAAATTTTGATAGAACTTGGTTAAAAATTTTGGCAGCATTGCTTAAATTCCTCCCATGGTATATACATTTATTGAAAAATCCTGATTTAGACTTTCTTATACAGGATGATTTAAAATTATACGTATGAGCTTTAAAGGGTGGTAGATCACAGTGCAAAAAACGATTTTTGCGCAGGAAAACTAGCATTGCAATCGATTTATTTAGACAAAAATACTGAGACGTCTCACTTCAAGCTGAACTAAAATTTTTCTATAACTTTATCAATTAGCACTGAACTGTAATTGATAGTGCATACTGTTCCACTTACAAAAATACTCTACACTTCCAACACTTTTCATCATGTCATTGCATTTTACACGAAGCAAAGTAAGTTCGTTGATTTTTCTTAAAAATATCTTTATTATTGTTAAAATTATGAATATTAGTTATGCACGGATTGAAATGAGATACTGTGTATTTTTGAGTGAATAAATGGATTACGAAACTGGTTCCCGATACAAAAATTGTTTGTTATAGTATACTACCACCCTTTAAAGTTTGAAAGTGAAATGAAGAATCATTCTGTATAATTAACACGTTGAGTGCCACGGTGACTCACACTGAAGCTGAAAAATTTACAATGTTTTAAGTAATTTTTAAGAAAGTATAATCCTGTAATAAAAAAAAGGTAAGTAAATTTTAAATAAATTTTCAGTAATTACTTAAAACAATATAGGGGAGATGGGGGCACATGTGAACACGGGGCACATGTGAACATCGCAATTTTTCGATAGTTATTGTAAGTTTTTTTATTTGAAAAAAATTACTAAAGATGATAGCACCTGTAGACATATGGTAAAAATTTTTTGAAGCTCTATGACATTTTGTTTGTCCTCTGCAGACAAAACACTGTTTTTAGATCTCAAAAGTAAAATCTTTGTTCCAAGTTGATAAGCGAATAACTTTATTTATTCATTCATTTATTTGAATTTGAGTGTTTTAACATATACTATTAATACTAATAAACATTTTTGATACCGTCCTTTTTGTTCTAAAATTGAGAAATGTTAATGATTTATCAATTTAACAGAAGCAGCAATGTGGGGCACTTGTGAACTGACTAGTTGGGGCAGATATGAACAGTTCATAAGTGCTCCAATAATCATTCTGTGATGCTGTTTCTTTCAGTTAACTTAATGAGAAATAATGTCAGTTCCATTATCTACAATTTCCTGAAATAGAAGATATTTTCCTCACACAAAGTTGATTTTGTATTGAAACTTCCACAAACACATCTTTCAGCAAATGCATAAAGAGCAACAAGCTCATTTACGTTCAATTGTATATTAAATAAATTTAATGTTTTCTAAAATGCAATAAGTGTTATATATTATTTTACTAAACGGTTTACAACAATATTTTTTATGCATTGTTAATACAAAAGTATTACCTTGAACAACTTTGCAAATTTTTCTATTACATTTGTTCTAACCTTGCAATGATGGCTTACTTCCATCTCTAAAACAGTTATGTATATGATGCTTTGAATGGAGATAGATACCAGTAATATTTTTAAAAAGTAAAATTTTTAAACTGAAACTACCGTAAAATCCCGATTGTAACCCCCGCCCCCCCCCCCTTCTTTCAAAAGCAAAAGAAGTTGTGTGTGTGTGTGTGGTGTGTGTGTGTGTGTGTGTGGGGGGGGGGTTATAGTCGAGATTTTTTAACCCTTCTTTATCTATAATTTACAAGTAAATAAGGCAAATACAGGAGTGAGAATCTTTCGTATTTCGCAGATTTCCGATAAATAGTATGTAAATGCCCCCTCCCTAAAATCTCCCCCCCCCCTAAAAAAAACCCTTTAGCAAAATTTAAAAGTTTTAATTTCAATTCCTTCTTTATTTTTTTATTTTATTGCAACAATACTTAATGAATCATCTAAGCCTCTTCCCCCCAAATCTACTTATTTTCATTTTATAATCTTTTGCTTAAACATATCACCCAGAAACTAGAGAAATGTATATATATTTTTTTCTTTGTGGTGAATTTAAAAGGTAATATAACTAATGATCACGATTACAAATGAATAACAGAATAAAAAGCATGTTAAAGGATATTTTTTCCTTGTGTTCACATGTGCCCCGCGTGTGTTCACAACTACCCCGCTGATGGGGCACATGTGAACAATTCTTTGAATTTATAAAACTATTAAAATATGTAAGAAAAACTATACAAGTGATTTAAAAAAAATTACCATGTGTAAAAGAAAGTTCTGTTTACTATGTTAAGTAGTTTTTGTTTATAGAAATTAATCCAGTTATGAGAAAAGGCTATATTTATGCGAACTGTTCACATGTGCCCCCATCTCCCCTATATATATATATTTAGTTTTATATCATATATTAGACCGTCAGTCATCGGTATGACGCGTTCTAAACGGAAAGTTCAGTGTCAGTCACCGATGACTGACGTGGCGCTTAACCGCTGCCATAGAAATACTCAAGGCCTAAGGACACAAGTTGTGACGTCATCACTAATCGACCGACTTCTCACTAGTGTTGGAATTCACACCGATAAATTTTGAATAGCAATTTCCTTTTATTTTACTTGTGGAATATCTATCATCTTATAAAACAATAGTAACTATTTAAACTTACTGGTGAGAATTTGGAACCCCCTAATGAAATATCAGCCAGATGCAGCAACACTGTGGCATTCCGCATCTGGCTGAATTTTTATTTAGGGTTTCCGACTTCTCACTAGTAAGTTTAAGTAGTTACTACTGTTTTATAAGATGACAGATATCCCACAAATAAAATAAAAGGAAATTGCTATTCAAAATTTTCCGGTGTGAATTCCAACACTAGTGAGAAGTCGGTCGATTAGTGATGACGTCACAACTTGTTTCTTCAAGCCTTGAGTATTTCGATGGCAACGGCTTAACGTGTTAAAAGTAAAGTAGTTGTTCATAAACGCAGACTATAAGAAACATGAAGGTTGTTGTCTTTTCTGAAAGTTGTGTTGAGAACATATAAGATCTTAATATGTTAAAAAAGGTTCATTTTTATGGCTTTGTAATACAAAAATGTTGCGATATGTATAGTTGAGAATGCAGGGTAAAAAAAAAATAAATTGTAATGCATGTGAATACTGAGACATTTTTTAGATTTATTTCATGTAATTTGTATGTTTATCCCAATTTCGTATATATTTTATTGATATTATTTATTTTCAGGCATTCTTATTCAAATACAAAGAAATCGAGCAGCATTTTCCTTTTTCGTATAAAAGTAATGAATCTTTAAATAAAATGCTGTCAAATTTCGAGTTTTGAACCCATTTTTGAGATATGGCATTGACGGAAGGGCAATTAGCTGTAACTTTTGCTGCGTCCAATTTGTGCAAAAATTAAACGCACTACTCGATTCTTAGACACCTGGAGGAAATACGGGAATTTTTCAGAAATGAAAATGAGACTGTGAATGTGTCAAAATTTGTGTGTTGAACGGGAAAAATAAAAATTTGAAAACCCGAAGTGCTGGCCATAATAACAATTTGCGCTCGGCGTCTCTTACACAAATTTTATTCGATCGGCACCACTTTTTAAAACAAGTTTCGTTCAAGTACACAATTTCAAAAATGCCCTGATTAAATAAGATACATTTTATTTTTCTTTATTACTGGTGCTGAAAACAAATTTTGCAAAGAAAGATTATGTCTCCGCAGCGGAGCCCTCGAGTGCAAAGGGTTAAACTCACAGTACTCGGCGTGTTCGGTAGTGTGATATTATAGGTAGAATGGAGCCAAATTTTGTAGGATGATTATAGTTGACGGGGGATGAAAGCTTCCACAAAAAACATTGCTGCATATCCCCTAGCAGTGTCTTTTGGAACTGTTTTTCTTTTTCGCGGAATCCTTTGTCCCCTGTCTTGTTTAATCATCCTATAAAATGTGGCTCATTCTCGCAATTGCATCGCTTTAGAGTACACGCTGGGTACTGCCAGTTTAATTATGACACTGCTGTATGTTAGGTTATGTATTAACAGTATGTCCTACAATGGTTGGTTGGTTGGTTGATTGTATTTATGACGGCCGATTATCTGCACGAGGGATATAGAGGGGGGAGTGCCCTTCGTGCGGGTCTTTCTAAGGGAACCTAACCCGTATTAACGCTTGGAAATCCAAGGTTAGAAGAAAACCACGAAAACTCCGAACGATTAGGCCGACGAGCGCGATTGGGATCGAACCCAGCACCTCCCGTCTACCAGCTTCGAGAGCAGAACCTCTCAGCCACTGGTGGGGCATGTCCTATAATGGACTGAACGTTTTTAAAATTCAATAACATAGTAAACAATTATCCTTGCAGGAGAGTAATTTGCGAACTCAGAACTTTCTTTAACACTCTTACTTGCTTTAGTTCCAAATATCAGCGATAGATGGCACTTCACTGTCTCGAACTATAATAATGCTCAAAATGAGCTCACAATTACAAAACGTAATTCATTTTCTTTTCGTTCCAATATCTGAACAGGATGAAGCTTAAAAGCTGAGTGAACTTTTATCAATTTTTATACGTTAGATTCAACGTTTCAACAGTCAGAGGCAACGCAGAGCCACATATCGATGATATTTGATACTAAACTAAGAAAGCGTAGTAAATAAATTCTCACCTTCCTACATTAATTCCCTGCAAGAATAACTTCAATAGACGTTTATCACCCACCATTTATTTGTTATTAAATTTTATAAAGTTCTGTCTATTTTAGGATACAATGGTCGCCGCTACTCTTGCTCGCAGAACAGACGGAACCGAGAGCCTTTCTACGGATGCCCAGAACGATAGTAGACCAGATCATGGAAGATCTCACCGGAAAAACGTTTAAAGCTAACTTAATCGAGTTTAAGTCACCGATCGGCGGGCTGGGGCGTTTAATACATCAGACGACCGCTGCGGCTTCGAGCTTACATTTATTGCTCTTAGATTCATTATTCTTTATTATTATCCATTTAGATGATAAAATCAATATGAAGTTTTACAGTAAATGTTAAACAAATCACCGAGTTCCAAAATTATTAATTTTTATTTCAATTATCCAAGGCAATTATTCATTGAATATTTAATAAAAATGGGCTACTTCACTTAAAAATCCTGTCCATTTCATACTACATTAAGCAAATAGCAATTTTTTTTCTAACCGGAAGATTACTTGTTTACCAATTTTGCGGGCATACAAACTACCTTCTTGTCTTGTGTTTCTTTACACACACACACAAAAAAAAAAATAAATCACGTGATATCCTTGAAGATCTAACTAACCAAACAGCAAACATTTGGTGGGTTCAGCAACCTCCGGAATCGGACGCTGAAACAGGTCGAGAAAGTGAATGCGTTTTCGTGACTTCGAGGAAAAGGAACTTAACAAGAATTACAGGATAGAAGATCGTTAACTAGGTTAAGTGAATGGTATGCGAACAGAACTCGATGGGAAGCTCGTATTATGGATGTAACGACTCATCATCTTCTAGTATTTTTATCTTTATATACAAGAAACACAAAGGCAAATTCATAGCAAATGTTTCGTAAGTAGGTTACACGGGAAATGCAAATACATCACGCAGACCCAGTCTTCTTAACTCATATTAATAGTTGATGAAGAAAAACGCAAAGTGTTTTTACGAATTTATGCTTCTTTTATCTTCTCTTAGTAGTTTTACCATCCATTCCTAATTCCAAACTCATTGTGCTTCTAAAACATCTATTCTTTATTCTCTTCTTTGTGTGCTTTTCGAGTTAACGAAGTTGGAAAATATCTCCAGTGAAGCAATTTCGTCTAATTTTAGTACAAAACTATGGGAGCAGTGATGAATTCGGGGATACACTCCTGAGGAGATTTCCCCCAGATATCAAAATGTCCAAAAGATTTCCGTCTTTCTACTTTCTAATTTGAGATATTCATGTTGTTGAGCTGTCTGCCCTCACCTCCCGGGGGAGGTAGGGGTTGCAAAAGTCTGAATGCAACACTAACTAAAAGAACGGAAGGCTTTTCGAACTTTTCCTATAGATTTTGCCATCGAAGAAAAGTTGTGTTTTATGCAACGATCATTTAAAACACTCAAATACAGTTAAAATTACCACTAATTCTAAAAAGTTATGAACAGAAAAATATTAGAACTGTACTCAAGTGTCTTTTGCTATATTCCTTGATTATTTATATTGAAAAGTGACGCACTAATGCGTTACTTATGCTTTTCTTTTACTTAAAAAAAAGTTACTCAGAAGTCGAGTGGACAAATATCTGGATATATGTATGTCTTTTAGATTAGTATAGGTCGTATGATAAGGCTTATTTCTTATACTTTGTAAATCATTGTATTAGGCTGTTCCAAAAAATGAATTCATTTTATTAGTTAGCAATTTAGCACAACCCTTTTTGTAACATATGAATGGCTAAGAAAATATTCTATTTCAGTAAAATGCTTCAAAAACTATTATTCGATAAAATTTCGTTCCGCAATTTTCTGCTTAAAAGTCACTTCTTTATATTAAAAAATTCAATTAATAGGCATTTTTTCTTTGTCAGAAACTAGTTATAAATAGTGTTTCACAACTAATGAATTAAATTTTAAGGGGTAGGAGAATTCACGGAAACAAACATTTCTTACAAAAGAACCTACGGTCGGAGTGAAGAATGAAAACCCTGGGGAGTCGCTTTCTGTTTGCGGGAAAAGAGACGTTTCCTTTACAATATCGTGCAATTCATGGCTGATTGTCACTTTACATCATGCTTTTGCTAAAATAATAAATAAATAAATCAGAAAAATTGCGAAGTACGTTCTATTTAGCAACTACCAAAAGTGTTCCAAAAGGCAGGAGTATGGGGCATTTAATTTTTATATCTTTT
The DNA here is from genome assembly GCA_963932465.1 of Maratus speciosus. Lineage (NCBI taxonomy): Eukaryota > Metazoa > Arthropoda > Arachnida > Araneae > Salticidae > Maratus > Maratus speciosus. The sequence goes on along the minus strand of OZ010796.1, from coordinate 339,362,550 downwards.
ATTCATATTAATTTTGAGCAATATTTTCAGGTATGAATTCGTGAAGAGATAATACTCGAGATTTCTTGTTTTATGTTAAGTGTTCAAAAAAGTCATCGCATTTTATTTGCTTCTTTGAGCGAGTTCTTTGACTTTTATAATTCATCTCAAATCAACTCATTTTGTAACACTTTCCAACATACCTTAAAAGTGTTTATGAATCTGGTTTGTTCGACCGTGTTTTAACTCGCGTAAATATACTTGTATTGTCATGTAATTGATATATAGCTCACCAGCAAGAAATGTGACACATCTCGACGAAAGTAACTTTCACAGGAGAGGCAAAAAAAGATTCGTTAGTTCTTACTGTAACATGAAAATTATAGTACTTAGATGCAGCATGCAGCAGTTAAAACGTGCATAAAAGCGTAAAATCCTTAAGAATGAAGATAAGATGTATATGAGGTTTGGAGGACTGAGTAATTTTACCTCACCAAACAATTTGCACCCCCCCCCCCCTTTTTGTGGTCACGAATGGACATATACCGTAATAAAGAGATTTTCCGGATAACTACACTCATGAAACTTTTGCTGTAGCAAGATGCACCTATGACAGACCTATTAGAGAGATAAAACGCAAAATGAATTTTTGTGAGTTGTGTCACTTTTATTTTGGGTGAGCGATATGTTATTCGGGTTTATTATGGCATGTTCACCATTGAAAAGGAAGTGTGTAGCATTTATAGTTCGTTTACAGGGATACTCAAAAGAATTTATATACATCATGTCTATAGGGAAAATCGTTTCCAATGTATTTTAATGATATTACACTATTTAAAACATATTGAAACTGATATACAGGGTGCGTCAGGTATTTGAGAATAAATCAACGCCTGCTTTCAAACAGGAATATACACTAGAGATAGAGCTTTTTTAAACGTTCTGTACAAGTGACCACACACACTGGATGACATCATTCATTGAAACCACTGCCAACCGCAATAACCGCCTCTACAGGCTGTCAAAACTGACCGCAGTAATGATCAGATGAGTGTTGGGAACATTTGCCACAGCATACACAACGACTGTCTTGAGGACCGCAACATCACTGTGTCGATGATTATTGGAGTCCCTCTCAACTACGCCACATATATAATAGGCCATTCAGTTAATATCTGGGTAGTTGGGGGGGGGGGGGGCAACAAGTTGAGGATGATATCATCATGAATGCTTTAGCCATACATTATGGTTTGTATTGGCCGTATGGAATAGTGCAACGTCTTGTTAAAAAACATACGGCCTCCCACGTGTTACAGAAGTAATTTAGTGCTTTAATGTTAGCAATATTTAATCTTTGCTATCAAAAAATTCGCGTGATGTTCGATCTTTATCCTCAAAATTAATTATCTATTTCTCAATATAAAAAGCATAGGTAAGATAAATTGGGCTTACCTTATATTTATGTATATCCTTTTTGACATCTGGTATTTATCCTCCGGATAGAGTAAATAAATCTATATCTTGCTCCTGTATTTCTTATTTATTCCGTATATGTGACTGATGGTCTGAACTTCATGTTGTTTAAAAAGACGCATATTTTGAGTGTCTTGTGAAGTTAAATTAGTGCCGAAACTTATGAATAGAAAAGTAAAATTACATTTAATAAGAGCTTTAAGGCATACATCTCTCAGTTTTGAGAGTTTGAGTAACAACTGGAAGTAGAGAAAAAAATACATGAATAAAATATTATTAACAATAAAGAAACAGGAAATTAATCCCATAAATCAGCATAACAAATAATTTGTATCAATATTTATATTTACGGTAATTTAAAATTAGAGTTAATAAATGTCTTATAGTTCTTGAGTATTGCAAAAAATGTTTATAATAAAATATCTGTTTACGATTGTGCAATCACTTTTCAACCTCACTTCCTTCTTTCAGATCATAAACACTTTCGATAATTACTTTTGTAAATCACATTTGACACATGAAAAACAATTTACTTCGCTTGATTATTTTAATGTCCTTGTTTGGAGATTATATTTCACAATATATCTGTCAACATTTAACACCTCGGTATAAGATACGGCATTGACTCTGGCACCTTGAAGAAAGAAATGTGAATGCATCAGATCGTCTTCGCTTCTCAGGACTCCCAGAAGGAAGTGGTACACTTCGTTGTTATATCATTTCGTCGATAGGTACACTTCGTCGACATATCATTTCATCGACATATACACATCGTCGACATAGCATTTCGTCTACACATTGTATGTAATTTACATTCCGTCAATAATTTGATTTGTGAAAACATGGATTTTTTGTAAATTATTATGAAACAAAAATCTTAACGTCGCTCATACTGGGTGTCCCAAAAATGACTGATGGATTTTAAAATTCAATAATTTGCAAACGGTGACAGATAATAAAAAAGTTCTTGCAGGAGTGTTATGTGAGATGTCAGGAGTTTTTATGCTGCGATTCTCAGTTTTAGTTACAAATAGCATCGATAGATGGCGCTGCAAGCAATAACCGCTAAATCCAGGCTCAATGTTTCGGCCTCTCTCTTCTTCCATGCGAAAAAAGGAAATTAAAATGTATTGAATGGATCCCGAAGTACTAAAAAATCGGGTCTGGACTGAGCACCTATTGCTCTCAGCGTCATCTACCGTTTAAAATTCGAACTAAAATCAAGAATCACAGTAAAAAAAACTCCTGACATCATACATAACCTTCCTGCAAGAATTTTTTAAATATCTGTCACCGTTTGCAAGTTATTGAATTTTAAAATCCATCAGTCATTTTTGGGACACCCGGTACCTTAGCTAAAAAAAAAGTTTCCAGGGTATACCACGAGGAGGTGTATGAGCAAGTACCCCATCAAATTTTTATTGTTTAAAATACATCACAAAGAAATGACAATACATAAATTATATTGCAAAAAAAATATAAATTTACACATCAGTTAACACTATCGAGAACCTATCTTTAACAGAAAAAGAAACACTTTTTTTTTTTCATTTGATATAAATCCCATTCTCTCAAATAAAATTTTCAATTTAATATTAAAAGACGACAACATAGTTCAATTGATGATTTAACTAATAACACAATATCAAAATACTGTCACTTTACGAGCGTAGTCAGGAGGGAAAAAGAGGGGGGAGAGCTTAAAATGCAGAAATGTAATACGAAACTCTCAATTATTATGTATATATATATATTGCATTCAATAACACTTACTCTATACCGAATTAAAATGTGTGGAAAAGTTTCTTACAAAATCATGTGCAAGGATTACAAAATCATTAAAAGTAATTTTTATTTCAATATACATTTAAACATATAATTTTACACTCGTCAAATAAAGCACCTACTGTGTAAGTAGCTTTTAATGACTTCTCTACATCCACTTTTGGGAGTAATAAACTGACATCAAAACTCCAACCGCCCGCCGCCGACAACGAAACCAGTGCCAACTAGTGATTAATACAATCATACTTATGTACAATACATATCAGAAATGTATGTCGACGAAGTATACCTGTCGACGGAATGATATGTCGACAAAGTACACCGGTCGGCAAGAATTCTGGGTGGCGAGTGACGAATTCCGGTGTCTTGATGATATCATTAAGGCTGGGCTGACTCACGCCGCCATTTAATTGCCTATAGGAGAAAAACGATTGGCCAAGTCGTGTGGGCAACAATCGCTCATTGGTCTAAGTGGGAAACAAAATGCTTGACGATCCAGCCTGTGTTATAATAGCCCTAGATTTCATATTGCTGACAATTGTTTCCTTCATGTAACGTTTGCCACATGAAACCTGGCAGCCTTCAGTTATTTCCTTACATTAAAGACGAATGACCGGGAGAGTTTCAATAATGTGGCAATCTCTAAATCGATGTGTTCTTCAACCACTGAGCCAATGACAGCATGCCTCTTCATTTGTTCATATAGTCTAGGTACTGACATATTCACATGTAGCAGAAAAAGATTTGTAGCTATCATATACTGGGCGATATTTCACCTATAACGTGTGTTCTCAAATACCTGACGCACCCTGTACACCACTAAGGTGCACTACAAGATGCTTACTGTAAAATATTGTGTTCTATCGTTCATTTTCAGAGACACAAAAAATAATTCATTTATAGCTCTGTCTATGAGCGACAATTGCTGATTTTAAATTGTGGTATGCGTTTTGACTAATTAAACTAATGTTTTGCCTTTTACTTAGCGGGTAAAAATTATATACACCATACACAAGGCTGCACAAAAGAATTCGAGTTTATTGACGGAAATTTCTGAAGGGGAATTTTCAATTGTGCTATGCATTTCCTAACTACATTTTATCATACTATATAGTATATGTACAAATCTGTAGATCCTATACAGGGCTGCACAAAAGAATTCGAATACTTTTCCGACTATAGATGGGAACTGCTGAAATTGGATTTGCAAACAAATTAAATTATGCGTTTTCCAAATTGTTCCATTAGATATCATCTTTCATATTATTGAACTGTGAAGTTTAGTTACAGTTATCTGAATGTGTTGGAAAGTGTTTCATAATATATACTTCATGTATGATTTTTCTTTCTTGTTGAAATATTTTATTTTGTTTTCCAATTTGGAAGTTTTATTTTATTTTATATCTCATGGCATAATCTAAAAAGAAATTAACACCCATTTACACGATCTTGTAAATTAAACGTGACTTTCTCTGCAAACAGAAAGTGCACTATATTGCTTTAAAGCTTCAATTTTGCCCACGGTTTTGGTGGTAAAAGATGTTTGTTCTGGTCCATTAGGACGGTATCACATTTAGTAATGAGAGAAAATATAGCACTTTCAGATGTGGCATTCTCTTTTACAAGGGGAATGCTGATATCTGAAAGCATCCAGTTATGTTAGTTAAGCTGTAACTGCTTTATAGTTATAAAATGTACCATTTTCTTTCGATGTCAATGTCACAAAAAGTTTGTGGGCTTTTTCTTTACATTTTTTCTTTTTTTTTATATTATAGAAGTACGATTTTAAGGTTTAGGAAAACTAGAAACATTTCTCAGAAACAGTGGTCAAAAGTAACTGGTAAGTTTATAAACACTCTTGTTGATATAATGTGATTATGTAAATAATAAGTTGATTTGCGCCTAGAGTAGAGAAACAAAGGATTAAATGTTGCTTTTATTATTTATACCAATTATTGTACAGACGGCCAAAAAAAAAAAAAAAAAAATAAGAAGAAGAAATAAGATATCCTTATACATTTAAATTGTCGAGGAAAAATCAAAAATAGCCATCAATTGAAAATAAAGTCTTCTTCCAATTTCTGGTTTTTAAAAAAAGGCTTACAGATGTCTCTCTTCATAGAGAAACTGTAACAAACTTTAAAATTTTCAATACGAACACCTAATTTTGTCATCATATTTGGATTCTTTGGTAATAATTATCTAAGAATACCAAACCGGAAGAAAACCGGTCAAGTAATTTAGAAATTATATAGGTTTAAAGTTCGATAAAGATTTCGCTAGAACATTCAAGGAATAAATTTACGCTTCTTTGCGCGCCGTGAATGTTGAGCAACAGGATTATCTCGCCAGCAGTAAGTCTGCCATCATCACACTGCGTACGTATCCCAGAGTCCTTGGTACCGGGTTTCCATCTCCTTGATGTCCTGATGGAATCGTTCAATGGATTTTCATCGATAGATTTTTCAATGTTAGAATAATAATAATAATAATAATAATAATAATAATAATAATAATAATAATAAAAACGTATGGACTGTCACTCACATGCACGCACTTATAAAGATCATGTATTTTGACTAACACCTAATATATAACAGAGGGATGCTACATATCTTAAAACCTAGACCTGATATGTCAAAATCAAGGTCATATTTGAATTCAGGGGGTTAATTTCGTATAAGAATGGTGTTTATTTCCTAAACACCAAAATCATTCTTTCCCAGTGAATCTATGCTTGACGCATGTTTTAAGTAGATTTCGTAAGAAATACTTCCTATTACATTCTCCCTTATATTGGAAATTCTTAAAAAACGCCGATCATGACCCCTAGAACCCAAAACTATCCCCAGCTCAAAACTTTATATATATATATATTAGGGGGCCCTGCCCCCTGCAAACTACGTTCGCCAACCCCCGTTCAGACACTGCAGAATCTAAAAGCACCCTGATCTGATCGCTTTTAAAAAGATTAGAGAAGATTGAATTATACTGAAAACACCTGTAGCGATCTCCCTGTAAACGGGTTTCCATTCAATTTCCTTTGATTGCAAAAATTTAAGGCAGAATCAGTTGTTGTTAAGACATCCAATGGTTGTTTTCGTGTTTGATTCACAATCTGTTGCCTAAGTCTGTCACAATCTGTTGCCCTATATCTAAAACTATAAGATTAAATGCCAATAATGGTTGATCGTAAATGTCACATTCACTTGACTTTAAGGAAGTTACACGTGTTCACGCCATCAAGTGATTTTTATTTCGACGTTTTATTTGTATTTTTATTAATGTTATAGTAATTTATTTGTTCTTTCGTTATTTAAAATAAAAAATTATGCCAATTTGTATAATTTGGCGAGTGACTTGGCGATTTATATAATTTGGCAAAATTGGTCGATGGGAGAAGTAGTACCATTAAAACATTGCTTTGAAGTTGAAATTAAATGTCATGATTTGCTGTATTGTCATATACGCACCGGGTTTGGCGTGCATTTTTTTTTTACGACAATTTGGCGAAAGCCTCGTTTTCGAATACCAGTTACATATGTATTTTTAAATTATTTTCTGTTATTTTTAAAATGAAATAATAATAAATAAAAAGAAGTTTAATTAATAACTATAGAACAAAACAATTTATAACATTTTTTGTAAATAAAAAGAAAATAAATTCAAATAAACATTTATTAATAAATAAGCAACAATAGCCGGGTTACCATGTCAGGCAAAATAATGCCATTTTGGCACCAATTAGGTGCAGCGTTGCATATATGACATCGGTGCCTAATAACTTTCTTTTCGTTTCGTTTAAAAAAAAGAAAGAAGTGAAAACCATTTATTTTAAATGTTTCAGTTTTAAATGAATGTTTTGTATTAAATAAAATGATAATGAAATAAAAATTGAATTATGAATAAAAGTAACATGATACATTTCTTAGCATACATTTAAGGGAGGGTAAACTGGTCGTCAAATTACTTTAAAATAATAACCTTTTCTAAAATATGAAAAAAGTATCTGCTATGATTAAAATTTGAGTTGCCATCATTACAGAAAAGTATATAAAATTAGAAAAAAAAATAATATTTCGAAAACTAATTCGAATTTAAAAATTCTAATACCAGTTTTGAGATCTGCGGATCAATACGGATTTTTGGTGTTAATTTCATCGCAAAGTATTCCGTATTTTAGGAGAAATCGCCGTGAAACATAATCAGTTGTTTAATCAGTCGTTTCATTTCAGCCGTTTCATGAAATCCGTTTCATAAATTCGTTTCATTAGGATTTTATATATATAGGGTAGATATATACACTACTCAAAGCAATTAAAGGATATTGAGGTTGTGGATGGATCTTGCGGTTGGGGAATTGTTTAGATCAGAGGTTCCCAAACTGTGCTCCACGGAGCCGTAGGGGCTCCCCCGCGCTTCAGGAAAATAAAGTAAACTTGAACGAAACCAACACATTTAAAGAAAGGTTTTTTCTTTAAAAATATGAACATATACTTTTGCTACAAAAGTACGTAAACTTTGGAAATTGTCTTTAACTGTCTCAGCTTATTTAATAAACTAAATATATTTTCTTTAAAAAAATTACGATGTTAATTTTATTTTCTACTAGTACTCTATTTTTACGTTTTTCGATCAAAAAATGCGATAAATGGGGTAACAAACGTAGATTTGATGTAAGAAAGCCATAAATTGTATTCTGAAGGAAATTTTGGATATTTGAATTTCTGAACCCCTCTAAGTGTGAGTTGAAGTAAAGGGTTAATTTCACGTTTCATGTTAAACTTCGTCTTCATTTTGAAAGTAACCATTCTGGTTTGAAAGATAAACCGCCGGATTTTTTTTTTCAACATAAAGGGCAAAGTAATGCATTCATGCTTTAAAAGGAACTATCACAATATGATTGGTGGCGTAAAGAAACACTTAACGTCCTCTTACAATAGCGTAGCAATTTAAAAATTATGGAGGGGCTCAAATCGTTTTTAATGCTCAAAATAACTGCGAAATTGAGATAACCAATCAATGATAAAGCATCTCATTAATAAGTAATTATGTAGTTTAATTAATTAATTATTTATTTTATTTAATTGATCATTTAATTTTATTCATAATTTAAAATGTGTATGCGCAATATTTCAAAGTAAACATTGAGGGATAAATTAAATTTTACACTTTTGTGAAATATGGCAGCAGAGTTTGAAAGAAATATTTCATTCGTAGTGCTTAAAAAGAAAGAAAAATGCACTTAAAGCATCTACTGGTATTTCTCGATGCATGTTCATGAATGCAAGTCCAGAAAGCCGAGAACTATACATAGTGTTCCTAAGATACGTTTTTGATCGTCTCGGTGTAGGGTATGTTCTTTATGGAGTAGCTATTGGGACTGAAAGTGTTGATAGAACTTCAACAATTTCTTGATGCTTGACTAAACACCCATATTACAACATGTTAAGGACTGTATTACAGTGCTTGGTCTTTCTTCTGTGTCTGATGACAACCATTTTTGAACCCGCATTTCCATTTCTGTTTGTAAGATATTCGGAAAATTTTTATATAAAAGAAAAATACTTGATTCATGTGTGATTGTAAGAGTAAAAAAAAAAAAAAATTCTGAAATTCTCAGCAAATTTTCCGAAAGGTTACAGCAGAGGAGGAAAGGGAATATCTCCTTCCGGTGCTAATTATGCGGTTTTTCCGCGGCCCTTTGACGAAATTCGCGTTTTCTTCACAATCCTTCGGCGAATTTCGCGTTTTTTCCGCAATCCTTTGACGAAATTCGCGTTTTTTCCAGGATTCTTTGACGAACTTCGCGTTTTTTCCGCGACCCTTTGACAAAATTTGCGATATTTTGCGATCTTGTGACGACCTTTCCGTTTTTTCCGCGATTTTTTGACCAAATTCGCGTTTTTTCAATCACGAAATTTGGAGGGGGGGGGGGTAGCCCTTTTGACAAAATCCGCATTTTTTCGCAACCCTTTGACGAAATTTGCGTTTTTGTGCAAACCCTTGACAAAATTTGCGGGTTTTTTTTTCGCGATTCTTTGAAGAAATTCGTGTTTTTCCGCGAATCTTTGACTTAATCTACGTTTTTTCCACGATTCTTTGACGAAATTCGTGTTTTTTCGAGATCCGTTGACAAAATCCGCGTTTTTTTCGCGATCTTTTGACAACATTTCCATTTTTTTCAACGCTCCTTTGACCAAATTCGTGTTTTTTCAGTCACAAAATTCGCGGTATTTTTTTGAGACCCTTCGACAAAATCCGCGTTTTTTCGCTATCCTGTGACGATATTTCCGTTTTTCTACTATCTTTTGAAGAAATTTGCATTTTTTTGTGATCCCTTGACAAAATGTACGGGTTTTTTTCGCAATTCTTTGAAGAAATTCGTCTTTTCTGCGACTCTTTGACAAAATTCGCGTTTTTTCGCGATCCTTTGGCGAAATTCGCACTTTTTCGCGATTCTTTGACGGAATTTGGGATTTTTTTCTGCGAACGATTGACAAAATTGATTTTTTTCAGCGACAATGTCGAAAATCGCTATATTTTTTGTCTTAATTTTCGGATAATGTCCGATTTTTAAATATTTTCGGTTTTAAATTATCGGAACACAATCACCCCTGACTTGACTACAAATGGGGGTAGGGGCTTGAGCCCCTCAGCCCCCCACCTTTCCTACGCCACTGTCTTCAGACGTACTAAATTTGCACTACAAATGCATGAATCTACTGACGGCAGTTTTGTTAGTATTTTTCAATTACATATACTAATATCTCGTTTAGACTAGGGTAGTTAAGAGTCTTAACTTACTTTTTTGAAAAGAGCATCCGGAACTAGACTTGGCTTCTCTCTTACTACGGTGTTTGAGAACTTTAACTTGATTAAAATCAACTGCCGTGCTAACGCTAGTCTGAAAGAGGTTTCACATACTATCAGGATCATATTTTTGTAGATCAATACAAACCAATGTACAAAGAACGAAATAGTTTTGGATGAAGCCAGAGGAAAAGACATAGGAACATGAATGCACTGATGATGCGAAAGCAATGACGGGGTCACAATGCTGGAGCCATTGCAAAAATTAAAGTGGTTGCTAAATCACTGTAGCACCATCTATTGCGCTCTTTATAGACACACGTCATCTCCAAGAAAATATCTTCTGAACTTATGAAAAGCTTGAATGGTGCCATTAAAATAACAAACTATATAAAAACACGAACTCTTAAAAGCAAACATTTTAAACTTATGTGTCAAGTAATTGGTAGCCAGCATCCGCCCCTCCTACTTCATACGAAGTAAGATGGTCAGGTCAATGAAGAGCGTTTACACCATTGTTGCAACTGCAGAGGTGATATTAGAATAACCATAACTCTAAACTGTCAAAATTTAAATTATTGAAGATTGTGAATACTAATTGCATATTTGATGTATATGATTAGCAAAATGAAATAAATATACCGTCAACTGGGGTAACTTTTGGCCTAAATTTCTCTGTTTCATGTCATGTTCAGCATCTCCATTCTCTTATTTTATTTTAAAAATGAATATCATGCTAATTTTTTGTTTGCTAAGAACATATGGAAACACACCATTATCATAAATTTGCCGACGTTGAATTTTTTTTTTACCAAAACGCGTTTTTGAAAGTTTTGGGTCGATGTTACCTTCAACTCGGGTAACATTGGCCCATGTGTTAAAACGAATGGTATAGGGCCTACAACATGATGTGGACCAATATTACCCTATTGAAAAAGACGGGGGAGAGAGGGTAAGAAGTGTAAACATATAAAAAGACAGTAAATCAGCATATATTTTATTTAAAAAATTATTATAAAACTCACAAATATTGCTTAAGGGGCCGCTGCACTGAAACTCCCCGATCGCGAAATCCCATGTTAACCTATGGGAAAACTTTGAAGCGCGGTGACTCATTACCTAATATAATTATTAAAATGCTGTTTTCACCATCAGAATGTAGACGCCGATGATGTGCGTTTTTAAAAACTATCTCCGTAAATTTTAAGTAATTTTAAGAAGATGATAAAATTTAACCAAATAGAAATTTCAAAGTTTATAGGAAATTTTTTATGTACTTAAAAATTTACGGGGGTAATTTTTAAAAACGCACATCATCTGCATTTGACGTGCAACGGAACCTTAACGTGGATTGTCCAAGTCTGGGAGTGAATACTGGTTTCTCTTAGACAGAAGTTTGGGTGGACCAATTTTTGCAATAACATCGTTGCAATAATATCGTTTGCAATAATATCGTAACATCGAGTCCGGTCGCTGTGGCCAACGCCAACACTTATTTTCCATGCAGTCACCAACACAACCCTCCTTTGATTTCAAAGTAATCCTATTGCCATTAAACAGCACAAGCACAAAATTTCCAACGTTACAGTCATCTTTGTCAATACCTTTCTTGTTTGTTTCAGCTTGGAACCAATATACTGGATGAATTTTCAGCAAAATTATTGTTTATATGAGCACAAATGTCTATTTTCATAAGTATTATACCAAAAATAAACAAACACATTAATGTTTAAATTAAAAAAAAAAAATAAGAAAAAACTTCCCTTCAAATATAACATTTTTATGAATTGACAGAAAGTATATACAAAAATTTGAATGATGGTTGGTTGCCCCAATGTTACCCCAAATGTTGGGCCAAAGTTACCCCAAATTAGAAAAACGCTTTACTTTTTTATATCAGGAAAGACAACGCATAATCTTACATTAGGCCTTGATCTGCACAATGAGGTTACAATAACACGTACTTACCAAGGTCCAGATGCATTAATTTACAGCTTCGCATACAAAAGAGTTAAGAGCTAAATTCTCACCGTCTTCACACGTTTTTGTTTGACCGATGCTGCCACGGTGGAAACTTTGCTAATTACTTACAACACTGTAAACTTAAATGTCTGAAATTCAGACATTTAAGTGTCTGAAACGCAGTGTTCAATTTTCAGACGTTTTAAAATGTCTTAAAATTTTCAGACACTTCTTGCGTCTGAATTTCAGACACTTAAGTGTCTGAAACACGAGTGTTCAATTTTAAGACGTTTTAAAGTGTCTTAAATTTTTCAGACACTTCTTACGTCTGAATTTCAGACATTTCAAATGTCTTAATTGCGGCCATCTTTGAGCCTTTTTTTTTAGCCAATATGAAGCCATCTTTGACCATTTTCTTTCTAAACCATATACGCAGCCATGTTTGACCACATTGAATATTTTTTTTATAAATGGGAATAATTTGTTGCCATACAGCAGAGCTGATTGCAGCTTGGGAAAACTGGGATGCTTCTCTGCCCCCTGATTTTAGGGTACCCCAAATTGGGTATGAAATTTTCATAAAGCTAATATTTTAAATCAGTTTTGACCTTATGAGGATTGTAATCAGTATTTTGTAGTTTTAGAATAGGATAATATATATATTTTTTTTCACCTAAATATGTATTTATGTGTTATCATATATGCCCTACGGCATCAAAAATGTTTATTACTTTTAGTGAGAACGTCAAATTGCTTCTAGTCCAAAGACCTAGTATTCATTCACCCCCTCCCCCCATTGCCTCCATATACTGTTACAAAAAAAAAAAAAAAAAAAAAAAAAAGCCTATTCGATGCCGTCAAATACATATTTGGATAAATATATCATTTTCTTTAGCCTAATCATGTTCTAAAAGTGCAAAATATTTATTAAAATAAGTGTAAGATCAAAACGAATTTAAAATATCAGCTTTATGGAAATTTCGTACCAAATTTATGGGCCCGTAAAACTAAAGGCCCATAGAAACAGCCCAGTTTGCCCATGCTGCAGTCAGCTCTGCTTTATGGTAACAAATTACTCCCAAATATAAAAAATGATTCACTCCTTCAGAAAGAATCCCATCCCTGCTATGTTGTGCAATTTTTTCCCATTTAAATAAGATATTCCCAGTAAATTAGTTTAAGCATTTTTATTTCCGTGGTAAATAAAATCTAACACTGGATTCCCCCAAATTTACAGTATATGAGTATTATATTGTAATATTTATTAATCAATATTTATTATTAACCAATATTATGAATTTCTAGAGTAGAATAAGGTTAAAAACAAAATATATTTTTCTTCATACAGTAAAACCTCTCAATAGCGGGCACCTCGGAATCGTGGAATTTGTCCGACGTTCGGAGGTGTCTGCTTTTCTGAGGTATAAGTGTATAAAAATTTTGCATATTTTCAATAAAAAAATCTGTTTCCTACATAGTGGTATCCTTTATTTAGGATTGTCCGTTATGGAGATTTTACTGCAAAGCCTTCATACGAACAGTTATCTTTAGCGAGCACTCACCTTTATCAATATACAGTAAAACCTCCCTAAAGCGACCACTTCCGTTCCAATAAAAATTGGTCGCTCCGAAAGGTGGTCTCTTAATGGAGGTCGAATTTAATTGTTGAATGTAACAATTAATGTTACTAAAATTATATTTTTCAAATTAAGAAAACATATGAAAATTTAAGTATCAAAACAAAAGTTAATTACATAAGTTAATTACTGCAGAGTTTAAAAAATGAATACATTGATGTTTGCTTTGCTTTTATGGTTTATCTACTATAAATTTTATTCCCAAGTCCTTTCAAAATTCAATAAATAAATGCAATTTTTTTTTTTTTCTTTTTTTGTCTGGAACGAATTTTGACGATTTCATTACTTTATCTATTCCTTTGAGAGTTTCCTAACAGAATAGGGCAGGGGAGTTTATGGACCGTCATCCTTAATGTGTCATCAGAGTTAAATTCATTGCCTAAAAAGGAACAAAGGGGTTTAAACACTTAAAAGTTACCGGAATAAATAAAAATTCTGAACTTAGTTTAGAAGTTTGATAAATAATGCGCTCTCCGGAATTATTATTCTAATAAAACCTTTTTCAAGCGACCCGGAAAAAACGGAATTTGTTTCATTTTCGTCAAAGAAATGGGTCCCTTATGGAGGGAGTTCAACTGGGGTGGTCTCTGAATAGAGGTAAAATTAGTATTGAGCCTATGGGAATAAATTTCGTACCATGAAAAAATGGTCGTTCAGGGGGTGGTCGCACAGGGAGGTTTCCCTGTATGTATATTTACCTCATAAAAGCTAACACAATCGAACAGCAGACAGATTCAGCGTTCTGAAGGTGCCCGCGATTAAGAGTTTTACTGTATTTAAAATTTTTTGTACTTAACTTTTAATCTTATTCTACTTTTTAGTTCAAAATACTGATTATAACCAATATACAATGTCGAAACACATTTAACGTATAAGCTTTAAAAAAATTGCATATCGAATTTGGGGAACAAAAATCGTAGGTGGGGGTGGGGGGTGGGGGGGACATGTCAAAGTTTACCCTTGCTTTAATCAAGTCCTTCTAGAAAAATTCCAACTCTGCATTGTGATTCAGTAAATATAGAATAATTCAGCTTTAAGTACAAAATCCAGTTATGCTTAAGTACATATAGTATAAAATTCTATTTTTTTACTGATATTCATTTTAAATTTCAGATTTCTTTTTTACTAAAAATAATCAAAAAATCAATATTATAATTGATTTCAAATGAAATATAGCTGTATATATTTACCGTATTTTTTCAATTATGTTAACAGCACATAATTACATGAATTTAAGAATTTACAAATAATCATTATGACTAATACAGAGATAAGGCGAGAACATTTTCTAAATAGTTAAATAAGAAGATTTATTGAAAACGCCAACGAAATTTTCTCCGCTTTACGTCTACAGATTTCAGACCATTTCTGATGAGTCGTCAAATTGTGGTGTGAATCACCGGGCTTGAAAATGAAAACATCTGAAGTTGACTACTTTCAGTATAGGAAATAGAGTATTTCTAAAATGCTCGGAAACAACAAAAGTATATAGCAGAAAGGGAAAACAGATTTCATGACCGGATTTGAGTTTTATCAGTCAAAACAGTTTAATCTAATAAATAAAGACAAGTAATTCGCTGTATGTATGGGGGAATTAATGATATGGGTAAATGGAAGGATTTTCGAACTATATTCTTTTAAATAACTTAAAATTTATCACGGTGTATAAAATCTGAGACGCAAGAAAACGTCATCAGGCATGAAAAGCATACATAATAAATAAAAATTAAATAAGGATGTTTACTATAAAGAGTTGGGAATTTCAGTACATATCACATATTAAACATATGGGAAATGTAAAACCGATGTGAACGTTACAAATGCTGTCGCATTAAATGCTTATAAAAATATTGTATACATAAATAAAACCCATATAAAAGGTACTCTTGTGTAATAATTACTCTAAGAAAACGCTGTTAAGATAGCCTTGATGGTAATTAAGAAATTGTGAGCCGATCAACAGGTGCTGTCACTGTTATTTTTAAAGTAATGGCGTGCGAGTAGACAGAGAAAGAAGGCTTAGGATGGTGTATCTCAATAGATTCAGTAACAACTAATACACCATGCAGACTTGCCAAAACTTATTTTAAGGATAACATCGGATGTAAAATAATACAGAAACATGATTGCAGATGATTTGAATAGTAGAAATTTAAATATTAGCAAGATAAAATTTTAACATGGAAATCCAATAGGCAAAATGCTTTAAACAAATTTTGGCATAACTCAGGAACTAATAAAGCTATAGACTCGTGTGAGGTCTCTATTTAAAGAGAAAACATTCGCAGAGAGTTTTCAATACATAGTGAAGGGTCCACTTACCTGGAAAAAGGTGTGGTTATTCCAAAATCACTTCCACCCAGGCGACGTCCGGATTGGAGGCTACGTTAGTATCCGTGAGTTAGCACATTTTGATATTAAAAAAAAAATCCCTTTGCACATCCGGCTAGCTCTGTTTAAAGAATGGAATATTTCCATCCTAAAAACATAGCCCGCCAGACAACAGTTCTCTTTACCTGCTTTGACGAGACGAATAACACTATATTATTGTTATTGCTTGACACCTTCCATTAATATGGAATATCACTATGTCGATACGGATTAAATCCTGGAACTTCACATTCCGAGAAAACCGAATCAAGTCAAAATAAATTATTAGTTAAAATGTACGCGTAGATAAAACAAACGCTCAGTTTGAATTACAAACGAACATCCAATTCGAACGAAAGGCATCTAAAACGCATGCGCAACTAGAGTGCCGCCTGGTGGTTAATGCGGAACGGAGTTACAAAGTGTCTTAAAAGTAGACACTTGCAGATTTTTAAGACACCTTTCTCAGTTCGTTTACACCATGATCATAGTAAGACACTTATATGTTTTAAATTAAGACATCTATCATGACTGAATTTTCAGATTCAGATACTTAAGTGTCTGAAATACCTTTTCAGTCACATATGTGTCTTAATTTAAGACGCCTCTATTTGCAGTGAACGAGCTGCCAGCCTCGAGCTAATGCTGCCACCTATATTTTGAGACCTAAACTTTGTCGATAACGCAAGCGATAAAGAAAATATAGCAGATTTAATCCTTTTTAGGGTTCCGTACTTAAAAAGTAAAAACGGAACCATTATAAGATCACTTCTGTGTCTGTCCGTCTGTCTGTCTGTCTGTCGTCACATCGATTTTACTCGTAAACTATTGAACGTGGAAAGTTCAAATTCGGGGAAGTAATAAAGACCATTGACCCACATATTTTCAGATTAATAAACATTCATAAATATATTTAGTAAAAAAGTACAGAGGCTAATTATGCTACTTGAAAAAAAAAATCTTTTCTTTGTATCTCATGTAAGTTATCCTGTGAAAGCTTTTGTAACGCTGAACTCAAAAATACATTCCTTTTAATTTTAGGTATTATATTTTCTAAGATATTGTTGAAAATGTAGCGCAAAAATATGTCCCCCCCCCCATCTAATTCCGAATCTACTGAAACTAAAATTATGAAAAAATTAGAGGTAGTAGACGTTAATATAAACATTTCCGGAAAATTATAGCGATTACCCTAGGTCACACAGTTTTTGAGTAATTAGCATTTTTCTGTTATACACAAATTTCGATTTACGGGCATTCAGAAAAATTGTTGAGCATCGCAGAATATACCTATCGTTGCAGAAAAATAAAAGCATTGTTGATAATGATTTTCGAAAAAAATCATCGGTAATTAGCCGAGATATTAACCCTTAAAGATACGGTCAGTTTGAACATACACAAGAACAGGGGCGGCGTACTCTATGCCTAGTTAACAACTTTTAATGATATATATGTGTAATGTAATGTCCAGTAACAGTATAAAAGCAATAAACGTCAAATTGTTAAAAACATACTAATTTAAGGGGTCTCGGGACTCTAAAAAGTGGAAAAAATGAAAAAAAAATACCGTTTTCAACATTTAATGTCTTAAAATGTATATGATTTTAAAACACAATTTTAATTGGGACGAAAGATATAAGTATGTTCTTTCTTTTCATGTATTTAAAAAATTGCAAGATACAGAATTAGTATTTATAGGGGGCTCGAAACTGTTAGACATTTGTTGAACAAAAAATTGGCATAACAGTTTACGCGTAAGATTACAAAATAAATATTGCAGCTAGAATGAAAATTTTGGTTCTTACTTATACTTCAGATTGTAATAATTTCCCTGAACTTAAATTAATTTGTATTTAAAGCATTTTTATATTTTTAATGCAATGTTGCATTTAGCTAATACAAAATTTTGAAAATTTCAACAGTAAAATCACCTAAAAAAATATTTTTTTGACCAATAAAAAGGAAATTTTAGGTTCAGTTTATACAGACTAACATGAAATATATATTTTGAAAATTTTATGAAAAATATTCAGACGTTTTTGGGGTATCCTGCGCGTTATGCCCAAAAACACCATTTGAAAAATAATTACTTTAAAGTTTCGGAAACGCCGCTTCAGCTATTGAGCGGGTATAATTCTAAAAGCCAAAACTTCTGTTCTAATGGGAATTTCAAGGAAACAATTATATCAAAATATTCAGAAAAGATAGGAGTTTAACATCTAAAAAAATTAAAATTTCTTAAATTTTGAAGCTTTAAGAGTCCTGCGACCACTTAATCCTTTCCGGCACGGAGTAATTCTATTTATAAACTTATGAAAAAATGAACTGACATCAGAATTTATAAACGAATTTATTAGAAAATGCGAACTTGCTTATCTTCACGTGCATGATAAAAGGAAAATTTTAATTAAATATTCTTGGTGCCGTTTGTCTGTTTTGGAATTAAAATTAGGTGTCTGTTTTTTAAGGGCATCGGCCTCGAAAGATTTAATTAGAATGAATCGCATAAATACTGTGGGATTCGCGATAGTTTGCATTGATTGTATTTCTCAATACGCCTCGAGTGACTTTAAAAATTAATTAAACATCTATCTGGGAAAAAGCGGCACTGACCAAGGCGGCGTTGCAACTTTGAGACCTCAATTCGAAGCGCTCTTAGCACAATGCCAAATTTAAACTTTGAACAAAGGTTTTGTTTTAGCTACACTGTAGAAATAAAGGTTATTACTACGCTGAATTTAGTTTGTTCAAAGATGAAATGCCAAATGAAGTTTAACTATGCACTGCTTTTATTGTCAGTACCGAATTAAGTTCATCATAAACAGATTAGGATAATATTAAAAAAAGAGTTATACGAATAGCTGTATTTGATATTATTTAGGTTCCATATCTCTTTGAACTTTCATGGTATACCCATTTACACTTTTCTAATATATACAGTTATACCCAACCCTGTGTTGTATAGTTTTTCACAAAGTCTTAGTATTCTTTTAGCAACTTTTTTTTTTATATACAATTACAAATTCATATATTTATTCTACGGAACTCTCTGTACGCGAGTAATGCTCGCACTTGACCGTTTATTCTCTCTTGGGCCAAAGTTACTCCAGTTGACGGTAGCTATCAATGCAGTGGAAATCTGTCACAACTTCCGATGCATTTTACCAAACCTGTCTTTCTTTTAAGATGAAATGTGCATTGGTCGGATTCTGAGGTAAATGATGATATTGATTACGTACCTCTTGTTACAAAATAATGCAAATAACACCAGATAAAAAAATACTAATAAATATTCAGGCCATCCTACAGCTTTGAAAAGCTTATTAAAACACATTTTTCGACAGCTGAATAGAAAAGGCTTTGAACGACTTTAAATATTTACTGAATGTGTACAGCGTTATCAAAAGACTACTCAGCTTAACCTCAGTGAAACACTAGGTCCTCATTGATTTGACATTTCATAACAAATTAACACTGAATATACCGACAACCGGTCATTTGGTGGTACCAAATGAAAATAGTTCTATTCGAACCAGAAGCTTTATCATAAAATAAATAAAATATAAATCAAACAGTTTTTAATGAAAATTCTAGCCTGAAATATTTTTTTTATAAAACTTGAGTAAAATTCTTGGTAAAATAGTGTTAAAGATCTTACTTTAAAACCAAAGCCTATCAGATTTTTTATTTTATTTTTTGAGGAATTTAAAACTTTGTCTAAAAAAGCAAAATTAGTTTTGCTTCCTTTCTCAACGACAATGTCTGTGAAGCAAGATTTTCGATCAACACAGCCACCAAAGCGAAACACAAAAGCCTTTAAATTCACAGCCAAACATTTGCCTGCAATTACTATCAACTGCACCTGAATTCAGACATTTGTGCAAAACAACCCAATCACATTAACCCTCTCGCTCCGCATCCCGCGATTTCCATGTGCAACGTAAAAGTAGTAAAATTTCTGAACCCACGATTTCCGCGATATTTTTTTTATGACCTAATACTAAATTAAAAAAAAAAAATACAATTTTTTTTACATATTTTAAGTTTAAAATATATGTAGATTTGAATTATGTTATAAAAGACTTGCGCAATTTTTTAACCTATTGTGATTTAAAAAAAGAATGCGCACCGAGAGGCTTAAACGTTTATGCGTTATTGTTCGCCACTCTAATTAAGTAAAATTTATTTTAAGGCAAATGTTACGATTTCTTGAGTTTTGAAGTTTTTTTTTTTTTAATTATGTATGGTTTCCCCGGGCGACCAGCAACGTTGGACACCTTTGAGGCATGGAGTCAATGAGGCTATTAATGAGGAGCTGGGCATTCTGCCCCTCCCACTCCTGTAGAAAAGTTCTTTTCAGTTCTTGGAGAGTTTGGGGGAGTGGTAGGAGGCCATCAACTCGTCTGCCTAGAATGTCCCAAATGTGCTTTATTGGGTTCATTTCCGGAGAACACGCTGGCCATTCCAGTCGTATGATCCCTTCCTCGAAAAGAAAATCATCCACAATGTGGCCTGCAATTGTCATCCATCTGATTTCTGCAGCGTAATGGACTACAACAGGTCTGAGTGTCTCATCTCTATATCGCTGACGGTCAGAGCTCCATTTTGAATGATGCGGAGGTCGGTGCGCCCATCAATGGCGATGTCAGCACAGACCATCACTCCCGCACCGCCAAATATGACACTTCCTCGCACGAATTCAGGGTTGTTTCTAGTGCCACGTTCCCTCCAGATGAAAATACGCCTATTATCAGGATGAACAGAAAAACGGGACTCGTCAGAGAAAAGAATATTGCACCATTAATTTCTCCTCCAATTCACATACTGTGTTACCCATTTCCTGCTGGCGTTACGGTGCCTTGCTGTTAATGTAATGCATACCATTGGTCTGCGAGCATACACACCTACAGCTACAGCGTGGAGCCAATTTCGGACAGTCCGAGTCGAAACTGTGATGCCAGTAGCCGAGCGAAGGAAAAAGAGTGGCATTCATATTTCGGTGTCTCTGACCGTTAGCGTTAATTACCGATCTTCATTGGGCGTTGTTGCACGTCTAAGACCTTGCCTAGTATTCGGCTTGCATTTCCTGTCTCCAATAAACGATTCCAGATCCTAAAAATCACACTTTGTGAAACACCAGTGCTTTCTGGTTCTGTACTTCGGCTTGTTTTTGGCCCCGCTCTAACCGACCAACAACTCTCCAAGCTTCTTATTTGGTTAAATGACTTCCTTGAGACATCGCACTCATCGAAACAAAGCACTTGCTGAATATCGATCATTGTTTTCCGCTTTGTCTTTCTGTAAGTTGAAAGCTAAATTTTATTAGCTGCCACTAAAGCGTCTTTTTTGACGTCAAACTCAAAATTTGCATACTCCGAAGTTTGAAAATGAGAAAAATTTGCAATTGTTACTCTCGTCTTCCATTTTCTGCAAAAAAATAGCTTATACCGTTATTTTATATAAGACTTACAAAATCCTTTAATTGTTTTGAGCAGTATCACTTTTTTATGGAGACGATAACTTCCATAATTTTGCACAAATCTCTTCCCAACTCATACGTAAAATCAAAAGGCAGAAAATCTCAGTTATAGCGCCTAGAATATATAGTGTGGAATTTGGCTATCCCTGTAATACTTAAAAAATGCTAAAATATTGTATCTCTTAAATGTGCAACGATGCTGCTGAAATATGCAGATCGCAGCGACATCTGCAGGATATTTTCTACAACAGCAAGATATTGCTAGTCTATACAATGTAATACGAAAATCCCGCAGATGTCGCTGCAATCCACACTTGGGATTTTAGCAGTATCGTCGCACATGTAAGGGATACAAATTTTTAGCGTTGTTTGGATAGCATATTTCCACACTAGGTATTCTAGACGCTGTATCTCAGTCAAGTTCATTAATGGGTAAAATCGGACAAAGGGGGTTGAAATGGGGAGGGGTTTTGTGAAAACAGAAAAACCCCATAGCTTCTTAATTATGATACATATCAAATAAGTTTAAAGTTATTATTACTTGAAAAGGGCCAAAAATTTATGTATGACAGATTTTTGATATAATTAAAAATGGGCTCAGTGGGGGGGGGGGGGGCAAAAAATATGATTTTAAGAAGAAAAAACAATCGTAACTTCGTCAATTCACAAGATATAAAATCCACTTAAATTTATTATAAATCTTCTTAATATTATCTACAACTTTTATATTGACATGTTTTTAGTAGAACCAACTCGTACAGCCAAAAATAAAAATAAAGGGGGGGGGGGGGGTTGAAGAAGGAAAAAATCATAACTTCGTCAATTCACAAGATTTCAAATCCACTTAAATTTATTATAAATCTTCTCTTATTATAAATCCTCTACAACTTTTACACTGACAAGTTTTTGACAGAGGCGGATTAACCACTACTCGGGCCCCAAGGCTTGACATTTTTGCGGGCCGCCTGCTCTTCTTCAGAACGATATAGACCAGATGATTCAAAATACATGTCTGCTCAATTATTTCATAAACCACTGATGAAGGAAACGTACTTCCATTTACAAAAAGTATAGAAATTAAGTAAAGTTTTTAGAAATAGTATTTGTTTTACCTAATAAGATTTTTAATTTAATTTTGATACAGTCCCTGGGTCTTATAGGTTAGATTTATAAAAATGTTTTTTGTCTCAGAGGAACAAAAAAAAAAAAAAAAAAAAAAAAAAGCTATTCTTTTACAACCAAAACTTACCAAATTATAAATTTTATGTAATTTCAGCGTTTTCTAGCACTAGAAACTGAAAGAAGTATTATTTAGTACAGGTAAACGGCAAACATTGAAATTTTACAAAATTCAAAATATTATAATTTGGTAAATTTTAGTCGTAAAAGAATGCGATTTTTTTTACAATGCTCTTTTTAGATGGAGTAAAACATTCTTTAAGGACAGAGGGACCCAGGGACCGTACTTGTCTTGTAATTCCTAAAATTCCTGAAAAGTGAAAAAACTTCCTAAAATATGGTAACCTGTCCTGAAATTTCGCGAGTTTGTACTATAGCAATAACAGTCATGATTTTGTCGCGAATATATATATATATATGACCATTTAAAAAAATTACAAATTACCAACAAACATAAAATAAATAAATAAATAAATAAAATGAACAGAGAATGCATAATGGATATTAGTAGAACCTAGACAGAATCTTCAGGTCCCAAATGCCTAGAGTTCCACAAATAAAGAGTGTGGTTTCATCTTCATATTAGCCATTAAAAAAAAAGCTAAAGAATATGAATTTGGGACTACCAACACACAATAAATAGAGAAATAAATTATGAAAAAAAATAATAAGTTTAAAATAAAAAGGGATTAAAAGGATTAAGAAAAAATTCACATTACCATATGGAAAACATTGCTGATTAAGAATGAGGCAGCATTAAATACAAGTAAAAGAGGTTATTTGTACATGTTGCCAAAAACTTTTTTTTTAATGTTGATGGACCAAGGAGTAATAATGCACAATATGGTCAAGCAAATTCCTCAATATATGTGACCAGCGCCTTCTATAGATAATTAAAAAATGAATTCCACCATGTACTCCAAGGAATCAGTGAAGTGCTGCAAACTTAAGAATTTAGTAAAATATATTGTTTTGGAATAAAAACTAATCTATAATAAAAACTATTTATATCTATTAATGGATTAAGCTTTAAAGTAAATACTGTCTAGTGACAAATAAATGATAATTAAATAATATTTAAAATATGTTAATAAATGTATGCCATTATATTAGAAAAAATAAGTAAATTATGTATTAAATAACATTAATATATGAATTGGTGATATTGATTCATTAATTAATGTTTCACATAAATCAATGTGCCTAGCTATAACATATCACTATTTACATTCCTTTGACTACAGTGCATCAACACTTAAATAGAAATATAATTAAATATAAATAAATAAATTCTTAAAATTAACGTATGTTAAGTGTGTTGGGGGGAACTGCATTTGTTAATGTCATTTTATTCATAATTTCACAGTTTTTGTTGGTGGTGGGTAACGTTTATTTAATGGTTATATATATATATATATATATATCCTACTCAATCCTGCTAATTATTTATTTTTGCAAAATTCCACAAAATCAGTATTTTGGAATTTAATTCCATAGGAGAGAGAAAAAAAATATGAGCTAGAAAATAGTGAAACATTTTGTCATCTGATGATAAAAAACTGATAAATTTCGTCACGTGACCACAGGAAAAAAAACGGAAATTTCTCAGCCGGACATGCAGGAAAATCATCGCGAATTTCGTTAATCGGTTGTTCAGCGATTTCCGCGGAGTCGAAAAAACATCGTGTTGATGTGCGCCGCGTAAACGACACAGAATTTCGTCAGACGATCCATGAATAAAATCGCAAATTACGGCCAATCATTCGAGCAAAAAATCGTGACTTTTGTCACACAACTTCGTAAAAACTCGCGCATTTCGTCAAGAGGTCGCGTAAAAAAGGCGCGAATTTTATAAATCGGTCACGGAAAATATTGCGAGTTTCGTCAAGCAATTGCAGAAATTAATCGCAGAATAAAATTGCTAATTACGTCGTACGATTGCGGAAAAAACATCGCGATTTCGTCAAAAGGTCGGGTAAAAAATCGCAAGTTTCGTTGAACAAGTGCAGAAATTAATCACGAATTTCGTGAAACGATTGTTAAAGAAAATTGCGAATTTCCTCAAACGATGCACAGTGTGGTATTTAGCCCCAAAACCTGGCCAAAAATGATTATTTTAAAAATAGGTTTTCTACCTGCTTTATTATTCCTCATTATGGTAAGGAGTTTCTGCATCTGATTGCGAAAAGCTCAATGCGCTTGCGCGACACAGCGAGTCATGTGATCAGTCGGAAGTTGGCGTTCGCCTACAGTGGTCGTGTGATTCTCCGATGCGCTCAGATTTTAGTGTTTTGAAATCTCTTGTAGTTTTGCGTCTTAATAAGTTAGTGATTATTGTTGTGATGGACTATTCTAAACCAGGTATGTACTTTATAAACACTATATTTGCGTGATAAATATCCAGCTGTTTTTTGTCGTTATGGTCGATAACTTAGATGTAATTAACAGTGTCATAAATATAATTATCTGTAATATTTAGAAAGGATTTTGTTATATTTCTAAACATATCTAAGCTATGAAAACTATTGTGTAACATGCAGTACTTAGTATACAAGATTGTTATAAAAAAAATCAGCCGCCCGAAACCGCCCCCCCTATTTTTAACGAATTTTTTTGTTAGGTTCTACAATTTCTGATATAAATTACTGCTATTTAGTTTTTTATTTATTTTGTTAACAGGGCCTTTTGGATTGAGGTCTATGACTCGAAATGAGTTGTATGCCATCATGAAACACTCAAATGTGTCAACGTTTGATGGAAAGCTTAAATTTATGGAGGAAGATTTGTTAAGAAGCTATTCTGAAGGTGATCCAAGGACAGCTGAGATGAAGCAAAAGCTCTCTGCTATTAAAAACCAATTCAAGCAAAAATGGTTAGCTGCTCATAAAACAAGGTCAAGATTCGAAGAAAACAATGTCGAATGGTTAAACGGCACTATATTGCTGCCAGTTGCTTGTACGTGAAACACAACAGATGCAAACCCTTTACTTTATTATTATTGTGTGCTTCGTTTTTTGCTTATATCTCGTTTTCTCTGCAGTGAAATGAAACTTGTTTTTATTATTAGAAATATATTTAGTAAGTAATTGTTATTGTTGCAGGAGTCAATCCCGGTCGTCCTCAAAAATCTTTTGTAGAGTCAAGTGAAAGAAGCAAACGCCGCAAAACCAAAGACCTTCGATCAAAAGACGTGGAAGTATTGACCTACGCTACCCAAATGAAATTGCGGGAATCAGGCAAAGTAGATGCTTCCAATATCGTAAAAGATCTTACAAAAAGTCTCCGAAGAGCAAAAAAATATGTAAAGGCCATGCAAAAAAGTCGTGAAGAACAAGAGCAACCTCGCAAGTTATCACCTTTACATGCTTTGTCCATGTATACAGAAGCAGGACTTACTAAAGCCCAATATGAGAGAATACGAGAAACGAATAAAAGCTTTTTTCCGTGCTATTCTGTTCTTCAAAGGGTAAAAAAAGAATGCTGTCCAGAAATTTACAGGGTGACAGAGACGTGTGCCGAAGTAAAAGTGCAAAAGTTGATGGATCATATGACAACGCGACTGATTTTACATCTAAGAGAAGTTGTAGAACTTTTGAGTGATGACGAAAAACGTTCTTTAATTTTAATAAGTAAGTGGGGTTGTGACGGGTCACAGCAGATGCAATATAAAATGAAGTTTTAAAATGAAGCCGATTCTGACTCCAATATTTTTCAAAGTTCTGTGGTTCCTCTTCAGTTACTTTACGGGCCCGAAAAGAAAATTCTCTGGCAAAACCCAACACCATCATCACCTCGCTACTGTCGACCTATAAGAATTCAATTCATGAAGGAGACAAATGACGTTACAAAAGAAGAAATAAAAGATATCAAATCACAAATCACAGCACTTACCAGCACAGAAAATTGACGATGTGTCCATAAGACATAGAATGTTATTCACCATGGTGGATGGAAAAGTATGCAATGCCGCAACACACACCAAATCTACGATGAGGTGCTACATATGCGATGCTACTTCATCTGAGTTTAATGTCTTATCAAAGAAGAGGGAGTGTAAGAAAGAAAATTGAAGTTTCGGGCTTTCCTTGCTACATGCTCGTATACGATTTTTCGAGAGTATATTACACGTAGCATATAGATTACCTGTAAGAAAATGGAAAGCCTGCCTTTCTTCTGAGGAGAAACAAGCGGTAGAAAATAAAAAAAGAGAAATTCAGGATAATTTTAAACAAAAACTCGGGCTCTTAGTGGATATTCCCAAAGCAAATTTTGGGAATACGAACGATGGAAATACCAGCAGAAGGTTTTTTGAAGAATATGAAATAGCGGCAGCAATAACCGGAGTCGATAAGATTTTGATATATCGACTAAAAGTGATATTAGATACATTGTGTTGCGGATATAAAATTAATACAGATTAATTTGAAAAATATTGCCAAAAAACTGATGAAATGTATGTGACGCTATATGGTTTTTATCCCATGTCCCCTACAATGCACAAGGTACTTTGTCATGGAGCAGATGTCATAAAAGAAGCTATTCTGTCAATAGGTCAACTAAGTAAGTAGGCTGCAGAAGCTCGCAATAAACATATTAAGTCGTTCAGATTAAACTACACAAGAAAGTTTTCGCGCGTGGCCTGCAATATGGATATTCTGAATAGGCTTCTTTTAACTTCTGACCCCCTAATAACGGGCATGAGATGCAACACAAACAAGAAAAGAAAGCCCTTATCTTCTGAAGTTTTAAATTTGTTATCAGAAAGTGATATCACAAATGTTAATATTCTTGGTGACAGTAATTGTGATAAAATTGATGAATAAATGTTTTGATTTATAAATAAGACTTTGTTTTACTATTTTTACTCCATAATTCAAATAAAAACCCAGATCTGTAGCTGTTAGAGGAAAAGAATAATTTTGGCCAGGTTTTGGGGCAGTTATTGGTCATAGACTTCAATAGTCAAATTTATTCTTCTGCCAAATTCTTTTGTGTGTCCCTGTAAATGAATGATATATTTTATTCACACTATATTCTACAATAAGTGCCTTAGTACACCTTAGTGATGTATATAAATTTCAGTACGTTTAAAATAGCGTGATATCATTAAAATACAGCGCAAACGTTTTTTCCCCATAGACCATAATGTAAGGGAAGTCTTTTGGTTGTCTCTGTAAATGAATCGTCAATGGTATAGACTTTATTTACAATACCAAACATGCCATAGTGATATCCAATAACATCTAAGGCAATCGGACTATATTTACATAGAAAAATATTTTTGGCCAGGATTTTGGGTCAAATACTCCACTGTGCGATGGCGGAAAAATTGCGAATTTCAGCAAAAGATCGCGGAGACAAATCGTGAACTTCAGCAAACAATACTGCGGAAAAAAAATCGCGAATTTCGGCAAAAGATCGAAGGAAAAAAGCGCGAATTTCGGCAAATGATCGCTGAGAAAAGCGGATTTCGGTAAACGATCGCGAAAAAAATCGCGAATTTCAGCACACGATCACATTTCAGCAATCTATAGCGGAATGCAATCACGAATTTTGGCAAACGATCGAAGAATAAAAACGCGAATTTTGGCAAACGACTGCGGAAAAATTTCGAATTTCCGCAAACGATCGCGGAGAAAAATCGCGTATTTCGGCGAACGATCGTGAAAAGAAACGCGAATTTCAGCACACGATCGCGGAAAAAAATCGCGAATTTCAGCAAACGATCACGGAGAAAAATCGCGAATTTCGGCGAATGATCTAAGAATAAAAACGAGAATTCGGTCAACGATCGCGAAAAAAATCTCGACTTTCAGCAAACGATTGAGAATCATTTGCGAATTTCGGCAAACGATTGCGGAAAAGAAACGCAAATTTCGGCACACGATGCGTTTGAGAGCAAAAATGAATTTAAAAATGAGTCAGAAAATAAGCAGTTTGGATTTGAATACAACCATAATACGATGATTTTTTCCTTCAACCGCTATGTATTTTTAATTTGTTTTTGCTGTAAGAATTGGTCCTATCAAAAACTTGGCAATATAAATGTTGTAGATAATATTAAGAAGATATATAATAAATTCATGCGGATTTTATATCTTGTGAATTGAGGACGCTATGGATTTTTTTTCTTCTTTAACCCCCCATTTTCGTTTTCGTTTTTAATTTTTTTGCGGTACGGATTGGTCCTATCAAAACTTGTCAATATAAAAGTTGTAGACACTATTAAGATAATTTATAATAAATTTAATTGGATATCTTGAGAATAGACGAAGTTATGAATTTTTTTCTCTCAAAACCCTATTTTTTTCGCCCCTTGAGCCCATTTTTAGTTTTCTCAAAAATCTGTCATACATGAATTTTGGCCCATTTTTTAGATGTAATAATAACTGTAAACTGAGTCGATATGTATTATAATTAAAAAGTTATGGGTTTTTTTCGTTTTTCACCAACCCCCTCCCTATTCTCTCCACCCCCCCCCCCCCCCCACACACACACACACCCACACACTCTGGTACGATTTTGCTCATTAACGAACTTGACCGAGATTTTATTCCCATTGATTTTATGTATCTGTTTGGAAAAGATTTGTGCAGAATTATGGAAGTTATCGTGTCCATAAAATAGTGGTATATATATATATATATATATATATATAGAGAGAGAGAGAGAGAGAGAGAGAGATGAAGTTTTTCACTAGGGGTGGTTTTGGGTTCTAGGGGTCATAATAGGTGTAGATCTGCAAAAATTTTTCCGAAATTCCAACATAGGGGAGATGCCAACAGCTAATTAAATATGTTGTTTATCCTTTTTTTTTTTTTTTTTTTTTTTTTTTTTTTACTTTTTATTGAGAAAACGGAAGAAGCTCTTTTTATGAAACCTTGAAATATCTGTCCTCTAAATATATTTTGCCTGTTTATTATTTTTTATGTTGGCTTTTACAGGTAAGTATTTACGAAAAAGCAATTTTATACACATATGCAAAGCAACAATTAGGATCTTGGATGCGTTGCCATATTTGCCCGATAGAGACTAGTTAGAACATT